>KZ989365.1:0-11137 GCA_003614755.1 Syncephalis pseudoplumigaleata | reverse complement strand
GGAGGCACAGACGGGCGAGGTAGGCTGGCGGGATGGACTGCCGTCCAATGCAGAGACGGCTGGTGCATCGACATCGTCGTCGTCAACGGCAGCACGCGTCGATGCAGTATGGCGCACATCAAGCGGCACGATGCCCGCAGGAGGTGTCGACCGAGATTGGCAGCAATGGACGCATACCGTGCAGGATCCATCGACAGCAACACATCGTGACAGTAATGGAGGACGATGGAAGCTGGATCAGGCTATCCATGCAATGAGCCATCATGTGCCCGATCATCATCATCCACGCCACGATGGCATGATGGAGGATGGAGCAGAGGTGCGAGCATTCCTAGGCACGCGCATGTACACACAGGAGGTGATGGCGCCAGAGGTACCGGCAGCTGCACCAGCTTCTACGGCGGAAGTGGCTGGTCTACCGGTGGCATGGATCCAGTCATTTAGAGAACGATGGCAACAACAAGAAGGAGCAGCGCAGCCATCGTGGTCGCATCAGCTATCGCCAGCCGAGCGATTTCTTGCTCACCTGCTAGAATCGACATCGACGGATGCGGCTGCATCTACCGCGACAGAGACGATGACGTCGTATTTGGCACGGCACACCTACACCGACGATGTGTACTATGATGATCTGTTGCCGGCAGCAGTGCGCGAGGGAGAACAGGCATTGCGGCAGCTATTACGCCAATTAGCCATGGTAGACGACGACGAAAGCAAGGAAGCGACGTCATTAGAGGATGCATCGCGACAGCGAGCAGTAGAGCGTCTATGTCAGCTACGGGCGCATCTTCTTACAGCGAAAGATTGACCATTCGGTGCTTTTCTATTCATCTTGTAATCTCTCTATAAAGCGCTGTTTATTTCTTGATGCTTACCACATTAAGCAGGATGGATGGCCATTTTGAGTCAAATGACCTAGTACCACCACTAAAAGCTAGCAAGCAAGCAAGCGAGAGAAGCAATTAGTAATGTATGAGTGTGTATATGTGTGTGTGTGCCATTGCCGATCGAGAGCAGCATGTCGGTGTGGATGCAGCACAGACGGACATGCAGATATGCAGCACAGGCGGACAGACAGGGCGGTGATCCAGACAAGGCACGTGGTACGCGTGTAGACAGGTTGCACCGCAGCAGCAGCAGCAGTATGGATGATGATGGCGGTGGCGGTGACAGCATGGCGCGGTCAGGCACAAGGCTTCATCGCGCGCGCGTGTGTGTGTGTGTGGCTGACCATCATGACTATTATTACACATGCTATAATTAAATCCCTGCCTGACTTTTAGGGACATGACCATGCACATCGTGCTATCCACACGAACATCGACGGTGATAGCACGGTAGTCATACTACTACTACTACTACTACTACTAATGGCGATGATGATAGTGATAGCCATGCTACGGCTGAGATGGTGCAGCCATATCGTCCATCTCGCCTATGCCCGTCCCAAGTGTTATTATTCTGGATCACACACACACGCACACACGCACGACTATGCTGTGGCGGACGTTGTTTCCCCTTTCTTGCTCTTTGTTCCCCTCTCGCTCCTGCTTCCGCCTGCCCTTTCGCTCTCACTTTCTCCCGTTCGCTGTGTCCTTGCACTTCGTCGTCACTTTGGTCCTCCTCCTCCTCTACTACAACAACAACTATTACACCTCTCTCCTTCATATCACCACTGTCCGTGTTGCTTCGTTCTGTAAGACAACAGTGGCACACACACACACACACACACACACACACCCGCCCTGTCTGTCTGTTTGTCTATTCCTCCGTGTGCGTGTGCGTCTGTGTGGCTAGGCATTGCAGCATCTTATTTCATTGCAAGCTTCTAATCTCGCTCTCTCTCTTCATCCCAACTGTTATTACTACTACTACTACTACTATTATCATTGTTCGAGGGCAGCTGTCCGTGACTATCGTTTGCATAAGCTTGAACGGCATTCCTATACGACCTCCCTCCCTATCTCTCCTCCCTTCTCCTCTCTCTCTCTATTCGTATAGGCATATGGAGCGTAAGGCGATTGATTCGCCTATGGACAGTGCTGTGACCTTGGCTACCAGCACAGCCACCACCAGCACAGGCGGTGTCCTCACAGCAGACGTCGCTAGCATGGCATCCACCACCACCACCACCACCAACAACAACAACAATAGCAACCACACACTAAGCATCAACACGCAGAACAACAACAGCAACAACAACAGCAACAAGCATGGTCATGGACCATATCGACGTGGATTGGCCCTTCGATGTGTGCCGCGACTAATTACTACGGACGATGCAACGACCACGGCCGCGCCTCTCTCCTCGTCCATGCCATCGCTAAGCGTGACGACGGGCGGTCCGCTATCATCCTCACCCGAATCAACGACAACGATTGCTGCGCCTACGACGGGCGGTGAGCGGGCATCGCGGCCTGCACTATCGCTGGCGCCTGTATCGACCGGCGGCGGACCGGCGAAGCGACCGAGGAATGCAAAGAACCTATCGCTGATGGTGCCCGCCAATCGCTCCTACCATTCGGCGCCCAACTCGCCACCGACGACGCCCGCCACCGCGCATCCCGGCCTGCTCTCGATGATGATGGCGCGGCGGGATGAAATGTTGCCGGAGCCACCCGACACGGACGACACGAGCGAGACTGCTTCGAGCGGAGCTTTGTCGGGTAAGCAGCGTAGTCAGTTAGTCAGTGTGTGGATGGTCATACTAATCAATGTTTATTTGATATGACAATGTCCAGGCCGCTTTACACTATCGAGCCTCAAACCACGTGGCCCATCGAGTGGCGAGGGCCGACATCGCTCGTACAGCGACACGCCCATGCGCCCGCACACCGCCCTCACCGAGGAACACCGCGAACAATCGCTCATGGCGAATGATCCGTATCGGGAAGGGCCCGTGTGCATTCTGCCGCATCTCTACCTGGGCACCGAGGTCAACGCAGCCAACCAGGCACTTCTGCGTAAGCTGGGCATTCGCTATATACTGAATGTGGCCAAAGAGGTGCCGGTGCCCTACACGGACGACATGCTGCTGCTATCGCCGCGATCCGAGCGAGCAGCCGCGGCCATCAAGGCGACCGAGGATCTGCAGTCGCGGGTGATCATGCCGAGCTTGTGCGTGCCGGCACCTCCCCCGCCCGCCTACTTTGTCCATCCGAAGGCACATCCGTGGCATGGCGTGGCCGCACCGAACCTGCTAAGTGTCACGCCACCGATGGGCGCCATGACACGATCGCGCTCCCTGCCATCGTCGCTTGCATCGTCGCTATCCTCCGCGTCGTCCCTCTCGCTCTCATCGTCGTCATCGGCCTCGGAGGAAGCGGATGCAGATGGACCACTAGGCCAGTCACGTGCCGGCCAGCGTCGCATCGAAGAGTTCAGCAGCAACAACAACAACAACAGCAGCAGCAACTCGGCAGGCAAGGGCGACTCGATTGTTGTGGGCATGGACAAGCCATCGAAACGGCCGCCCGTCGACAGTGGCACGTGGAATCGACTGGCCGGCCGGCCGCTGGAGGATCGATTCCGCTACAAGAAGTTCAACTGGGGCCATAACCAGGAGGATCTGCTCGAGTTCTTCGAGAACGCCTTCTCGTTCATCGATCATGGCCGATCGCACGGCGACGGCGTGCTCGTCCACTGCCAGTGCGGCGTGTCGCGGTCGGCCTCGCTCGTGCTCGCGTACGTCATGCGCAACCAGCGAATGCCCCTGCACGAGGCGTACACCTTCGTGAAGGAGCGAAGCTCGGCGATCAGTCCCAACATGTCGCTCTTCTACCAGCTAGTCGACTTTGAACGCAAGCTCGGACTGGCCCGCCACGACTCGAATGGAGAAGAGGGGGAGGAGGGCGAGGGCGAGGGCGAGGACATGGACGTGGATGGATATCGACATGGCACCGGTGCCCGATCGGCCAACAGCCCCACGAGCCCGAGCACCGCCGAGCTCATCGGCCTCACCACCGAGAACAGCCCGTCGTTGATGTCGTCGATGGGCCATCGCCGAGAGGCAAGTGGTGGCCGCACACATCGCCGCACGCCCTCCACGACCACCGCCACCTTGCCGTCGTCATCATCCTCGTCGTCGTCGTCGGGCAGGGAGCGCAAGGGCGCACTATGGCGATCGGTATCGGCACAGCATGCGCGTGCATTATCGACGGTGATGGAGGACATTGCCGAGTCGCAGTGCTCGCCGCTCACCTCGCCGCGCACGCCGTGTGATGCATGCGACGAGGACAACATGGCGGCGGCATCGACCTTCTATGGACGACGCGTCATGGCCAAGTAGTAGCGCACAGATATTGGCTGACTGATTGATTGTATCTTATTCCTATTTCATCTATTTTATTTTAAACAATCTATTGGGATGGACGCTATGCACGCGTCTATGTCCCATTTTGAGCTAGCTAGTCTAATAAAAATCTATCCTTGACCTTCTCTCTGTGGCGATGTGCCATCATCATTAAGCCAATCGAACTCCACCTGATAGTCCGCCTATGGATGAGGGATATTTCCCACGAATGCCTGTCGGCAGGCCACCCCATGCCATTAGCAGTAATCATAGGCCCGTTCCCCGTTCTCCACACCTGCCACGGCTGCTGGCTTGCTCTCTCCTTCTCCTTCTCCTCTTCCTCCTTCTATTGCTCACACCTTGGCTTCGGCTAGTTCTATTCCTATTGACGGTGGCTTTGTTTATTCTACTTTGCATTCGACCATGACGCTCAATCCTCTTAGCACGGAGCCGAAATGTCTCTGGCGTCCCGCGCACCCGGATAACACGGGCCTGCACCGCTTCCGTCGCTATGTCAATGAACGATATGGCCTGCAGCTGGGTAAGCCACTCCTTCCCTCTCTCTCTCTACTACGCGCTATGCTACAACTTGCTGTGCACGGCAGACGACTATCCCGCCCTTTATCGATGGTCGTGCATGGCCATTAGCGACTTTTGGTCGGCCGTGTGGGACTACACGGGCGTTGTGGCCTCGCAGCCATACACGCGCGTCATCGACGAGACCGTGCCGATGGACGAGATCCCCGTGTGGTTCGAGGGCGCGCGTCTCAACTACGCGGAGAATCTACTGCGCCGCGGTGATGATGCGCATGTGGCGATTGTGGCGACGGGCGAGGGACGTGCACGTGAGTCGATCACCTACGCTGCCCTGCGCGAGCGTGTGCGTTGTATGGCCGCGGCACTGCGTCGTGCGGGTGTGACGGTGGGCGATCGTGTCGCGGGCTACATTCCCAACTGTGTGGAGGCGATTGTTGTGATGCTGGCCGCGACGAGCCTAGGCGCGATCTACAGCTCGACATCGCCGGATTTCGGCACAGTGGTACGTATGGCATAGGGCAATGCTAGGCACACATATGCTCACAATGTATACATTGTTGGTGTGGCAGGGTGTACTCGATCGGTTCAACCAGATCCGGCCCAAGGTGCTCTTCTCCGTCAATGCCATCATCTACAATGGCAAGACGCATGATCACCTGGCCAAGTTGAAGACGGTCGTTGAAGGTGGGCAGCGAGATGATATACAATGATCCATGCGTGTATGTATATATGTATACCAACATATGCTCTATGCTGCTGCTATGGCTTAGGCTTGGATGGATTGGAGAAGGTCGTGGTCATTCCATTTGTGGCGGATGCGCCCATGGACATATCGGCCATACCGAAAAGGCAAGTATAGTGTAGATGTAGATGAGCAGATGGCTTATGTGCATGGATCATCGATGTAGTGTGATGCTCGGCGAGTTCGTCCGGCTGGATGATCCCACGCCGCTGACCTTCGAGCAGCTCCCGTTCAACCATCCCGTCTACATTCTCTACTCGTCAGGCACGACGGGTAAGTTGCAGGGCGCACACGTGCATGCATGTATGTATGTATCAGTATGTAATGCTCGTGGGCGATGATAGGACTGCCCAAATGCCTTGTTCACTCGGCCGGTGTAAGTATGCAGTGTGTGTATGTGCAGATGATGGTCTATATTGATATAATACTGCGCACGATGGAACAAAGGGTATGCTACTGCAACATCTCAAGGAACACGTCATCCACGGCAGCATGACGAGCGAGGATGTCTTCTTCCAGTATACGACGGTGAGTGTGGATACGCATCCATGGAGCATGCTGTTCTATGCTGACACGGGGCGTGTGTGTGCCTAGACGGGCTGGATGATGTGGAACTGGCTGGTGGCCGGGCTGGCCGTGGGCTGCACCATCGTGCTCTACGATGGCTCGCCGTTCAAGCCTAGTCCGGATGTGCTATGGGCATTGGTCGATGAGTTGGAGTAAGCATTGGGCAGTGAAGGCGATGGCATCGATGCATGGCTAATGGCCACCACTTAGCATCAGCCTATTTGGCACATCGGCCAAGTATATCCAGGCACTGCAGGATGCCAAATACTATCCAGGTAACGTGCATCCTATATGCATGCCTATTGATATGTGCTCATATGTGTGCGTGTATGTGTCGATAGGCCGGGAGCATCGACTCGATCGTCTGCGTACGATCTACTCGACGGGATCGCCACTGTCGCCTGAAAGCTTCGAGTTCGTCTACAAGGAGATCAAGGCGGATCTGTGCCTCGGATCGATCACGGGCGGCACCGATATATGCTCGACATTCGCCACGAACTGCGATGCCCTGCCCGTCTACCGCGGCGAGATACAATGCCGTGCCCTGGGCATGAGCATTGAAGCATGGGCCGCGCAGGGTATGCTGCAGCTATGGCGGGTCATCTAGCCATCTATTTATTTGTATATTGCAATCATGACATGCTAGACAAGCCGGTGTATGGCCAGAGTGGCGATCTTGTGTGCACGCGGCCATTCCCGTGCATGCCCGTCAAGTTCTGGAACGACGCGAACAATGCCAAGTATCGCGCGGCCTATTTCGATGTCTATCCAGGTGAGATGTCTATGGCTTGTTGCTCCATGCTTCATACTCATCATTATCATCACCATCGGCCAGGCGTGTGGTATCATGGCGACTTCATCTGGATTAGCCCGGTGACGGGTGGCATTGTGATGCTGGGACGCAGGTAGGCCAGCACGGTCACATGACGAGCAAGCGTCGATGTCATGCTAATGTCCTCCTATCGATCGCAGTGATGGCACGCTCAATCCAGCCGGTGTACGATTTGGCAGCGCCGAGCTCTACAACATTGGTAGGAGACATGCAGTAAAAAGTGGCCAGTACTGACGTGCACTGCAATGGTAGTGGAGACGTACACGGAGATCGAGGATAGTCTGGCGGTGAGTGGCCATCTACAGCCATGCAGCTATTGGATGCTCATTGCTACAATAATAACCATAATAATAGGTGGGCCAGAAGATGGGCGATGATGAGCGC
Organism: Syncephalis pseudoplumigaleata; assembly: GCA_003614755.1. Taxonomy (NCBI): domain Eukaryota; kingdom Fungi; phylum Zoopagomycota; class Zoopagomycetes; order Zoopagales; family Piptocephalidaceae; genus Syncephalis; species Syncephalis pseudoplumigaleata. The sequence continues at coordinate 3,784 of KZ989365.1, read as the reverse complement.
GTATGCTTGTTCCTCAAGATGAACAAAGGCCACACGCTCGACGACGACCTCGTCAATCGACTGCGCACGCATATACGGCAGAAGCTAAGCCCGCGCCATGTGCCGGCGGTCATCATGGCCATCGAGGACATCCCGGTGAGTATCGTTGTTGCTGCTGCGGCTACTCGTGCATGCATGCATGCTCATCCCTGCTCGATGGCCTGCAGTACACGGTCAATGGCAAGAAGGTCGAGATCGCCGTGAAGCGCATCATCTCCAACATTCCCTACACGCCGAGTGGCACGCTGGCCAATCCGGAGTGTCTGGCGCTGTATCGCGACCGGCCCGAGCTGAAGCTGCCCGAGGAGGCTGTCTCCCATGCGCGAGGCAAGTCGAAGCTCTAGAAAGCTTGGCCTGCTGTCGATGTGATCTAACATCCATGCGCCACCTGCTGCCATCAGTTACGTGGCCCACGGCGTAATGAAGATCGACGATGTGCGTGGATGTGTTTGCTAATGTGGCTAGCAACTAATAAACACACACACACACACACACACACACACACGGTCATAATGTCTATGGATGATCTCCCTATGCTAGAAATGTGTCCATAGGGGCTATCTTACTCCTTTATTTGCATCAACAGCATTGCTACGCATCATACTCTAGGCGATAGTCGGCCGCGTGGTCATCGCCATAATAGTCGCTATAGAGGTGCCGGCCCGATGACTTGCTCGTCGTCGTGCTTGCTCCGCCGTAGGAAGCATAGCTGCCCGATGCCCGCGTCGATTGCTGGTAGCGTGCCAAGCTGCCGTTGCTGGCGCGCATATCGTACGTGGTCGTCGATTCGTAGCTGTAGTTGCCGTAGTGGCCGCCGCCCCGTTGACTGGCACTGGTCGTGTGGTGGGCGACGGTGTTGTGGCGCGTGTGGCTGCCGCCATGGCCATACGACGACGACGACGATGATGATGATGGCAGCGATGGCAGCGATGGTTGCCGTGTCTCTGCATTGCGGTACTGGCCATGGCTCATAAAGTCGCGCGCGTCATCGTAGTTCTTGAAGCTCTGGTGGCGAGCATGCGAATAGCCGTCCACCTGCTTCTGCGCATCCTTCCTAATAAACAAAGTTGAAGATGAGATATACGTGCCACCCTATGGATATCTACATTATTGTTATCATCATCATTCTCGATATACCATTCACTGTATATGCCCGGCTGGCGACCGTTGTATACGGCGTAGTACTTGTTTTGGGGACGCGTCATGTTGCTATCACGTAGGTGGAGTGAACGAAAGGGAGAAAAGAATAAAAGGCGCGTGTGTCAACGGGATGACGCGGCCAATGTTAAGTGATCCATTGCATCGTACAGTGTGGCTGTATGTTTATTGATGTTGTGCTCGTAGGGCTGGCTACTCCTGCCGCATGACTATCCACGCGACGTGCCCCATCGACGCGCCAGTCGGCTCTGTGGCGTGTTCCTGCGCTCGATGTAGCATATGTCGAGGAGGGCCTCCTTGATCGTGTCGGCCTCCATGCGAATGGTCTTTTGATAGAGCGGACTAAGCTCGGCCAGGCGCAGTTCCGGCCATACTTGTCCACGACCATCGCGTCGCGGCATCTCCCGCCGGCCTTGCTGCTGGTGATGGGTCGCACCACGGCTGCTCTGCGAATCGAGCGTCTGTAGCAGCTTCAAGGCCTCTTGCAGGTCGCCCGCCCTAAATAAACACACACACATATAGATATAGATATATTGAGCATGCTGTGCATCATCGCCATCATCATCAATAATGTCCACTTACCGAGCTAGACCATTGATCATGAGCACGTAGGCCTGGTGGCGCTGCTTGGGCTCGCAGCCCAGCTCACGCCGCCGAATGGCCTTGTTGACGGCCGACACCGCCTGATCCTCGTCCTCCGCCTTCCACCACTGTTGCAGGGCATGCCATATCTGCCAGGCGCGCTGGATCCAGCCGGATCGCTCCGTGTACAGCTGCAGCATGTGCGCGTAGGTCCATCCGTCGCGCGTCAGTCCCAGCTCGTCGTAGACATGGTCGTACACGCGGTCGGCCTCTTTGAACACACGATGCGACGTCTGCAGGGCCAGATAGCCGTTGACAAGCTGCGTCGACAGAGTCACTGCAGGCAGATGGCGCTGCCCCGGCTGCTCATCTGTGCTTTGTTGTTGCTGTTGTAGCACATGGTTGAAGAGGCGTCGGCCTTCCACCAGCACATGTGTGCGTGTTGCGGGCAGGAATGGCAGGAGCGGGCCTTCCTTGCCCGGCACGAGCGACAGCATCGGTGGCTTGTTCGTAGGCGGCGTATCCGCGGTGCCGCCATTGTCCCTCGCCTGCCTGCCCTGCTCCTGCAGTCGACGGGTGGCCTCGGCCATCCAGCCATTGCGCGCGGTGGCCGCATAGGCCAGGAACATGTTCGTGTAGGTGGACTCGTCCGGCATGAGCTCCGGCTCGTTCTGCGCCCTAGTAGCCGCAGCCATCATCGAAGCGTGAGCCATTGCACCGGTGCATGGCATGCTCGCTTACCGGTTGACCATATCGGTAAACAAGTGCCGCGCCCGTTCAATATCGCCCCGATGGGCTGCCGCCGACAGGAGCGCGTTGTAGGTGTAGACATCGGCCATGAACCCATAGTCCGCCATTTGTATGAGCAGCTGGAATGCCTCTGTGTAGTAATGTGCTGTGCATCGTCAAGGACAACATCAATGTAGCCTATGCGTGTACACATAGCCATGCTCATTGCCACTAGCAAGGATATCTTTTCTACGGGCACATGCACTGATCAATGCATTGAACGTCACGTCGGTGGGATAGAGCCCGGCCTTGACCATCTCCTCGAACAGATTCATGGCGCGCTCCACTTGGTTGCCCTGTCCATATGCGCGTCCATTAGCCGCATGCCACTAGACCATGTATGCATGCATCCAGCCTACCTTCGCGCACGCATAGATCATGAGCGAGTAGCTGACCTCGTCGGGCCGGCATAGCTCAAAGCGCATGCGGTCGAATGTCGTCCAGGCACGATCGAGCTGTCCAGCTTGCACGCATCCCTTGATGAGCATCGTAATAATCGTCTAGTCATTGCTTATTAGCCGCAGTCATCATCATCATCATCATCGCTGCCATTATGCTTGCCTGGTTGGGCTGCAAGCCACGCGATAGCATAACCTGGTAGGTCTTGAATGCATCGTCGATCCGCTTATTGACCACATACGCCTTGATCAGTGCGCCCATCGTGTACTCGTTGGGCGTCAGTTCAGCTGCATGTGTGCGCGTGAGCCATGGCTGCATCATTAGCACGTCCACTGGCTTACCTTCCTCCACCGACCGGTACACCTGGGCGACCTTATCGAGATCGCCCATGCTCGCATGCACATCAATGAGGTGATTGTAGGAGCGCAGATCCGGCACGATCTTGAGCGTCTACGGCCGAGCAATGAGCCATCCATACGCACATCGCACATATAGCCATGCTTACCTTCATGTGCTCAAAGAGCTGCATCGATGTGTCCGGCTGTTGTAGCATTGCCTAGCCGCGCATGTCAGCAATGGTGGTGTGCGCGCCTGCACCATGCCCATACTCACACTCATTCGCAGTGCATCGTTGATCTCATTCACCGAGAGAGGCGGCGACTGCACGATGAGGCTCGACGGATTGTCCGCCGTGTCATTAGCCACCGCCACGGCCATCTCAATGGACTTTATTAGCGAGTCGAGTCGCCGGCTGGCCTGCTTGATGTCGTCGCTTTTGCACGTCTCGAGGTATTTGACGTTGAGCTTGCGCAGATAG
>KZ989364.1:0-11177 GCA_003614755.1 Syncephalis pseudoplumigaleata | reverse complement strand
GATGATGACATTGCCACATATCAGCAGCCATCGTCGTCCACACTCGTCATGGTGGCCTTTCGCTCTCTCGCTCTCTCGCTCTCTTCTCATCTGGTTCTCTACCTCGTCCCAAACAAACATTGACCTTGCAGTATCTTCTTGACCAGCTGCTACGTCAGTGTGCGCTCGGCATTCTTGTATACCCACCTGTACAAAACCTATTGGCGACCGTCGCGCAACCACGAGGCCGGCAAGAGACGCTTACCTTGCCTAGAGGAATTGCCGTGCTGCTTCTGCCGCCACCGTCGGGCGCTTCTATGCGTGTATGCCGCGCTTGCCGTTCTAGTCTGCTGCTGTCTGCACGATGTCGCGTCGCCCGCCCAATCTCACTGCGGCGACTGCGGCCAACGGCCCTGCCACCGCGCCTGGACAGCCCGGCCTCGGCGCCAATCTCGCTCCGGCCGGCACGCACCCGCCACCGGCTATGCGTATGAGTCCGAATGCCGCGTCCCGCCAACTGCCGGGCGGCGTGCCCGTTATGATGATGCAAGGCGGCGCGCCCAACAGCAACGTCGTCCTCCAGCAACAGCAGCAACAACAGCAGGCCGCTGCCATGCGTAATGCGCGTATATCATCGCTACGCATTGTCACTATGGACGGCTACCCGCCCGAGTATCTCTTCCATCTCCATCCGATGCTGGGCATCATCCGGCCCGAGCCCAACATGTCCTCGCCGATGATCCCGCCCCGCGCCCTACCACCGCCACGGCCAGGCTCGAGCGGAAGCGACGCAGGCAAGACGACGCCGGGCACCGCGGCTGCTGCTGCTGCTGCGACGCTCACGGTCGGCCAGCCCGCCCCGCCCGCCATGAACGCGAACCCGAATGGTGGCCGTGCCCGTCCCGCGGGCTTCCACCAGCGCAGCTCGTCGCTCGGCTACACGTCGGGCAGTCGCCGGCAGGATCTGCTTGTGGCCACGTTGCAGGCGCGATCGCGCGAAGTCATATGGGATCCCATCGGACGGGTCGGGCCCTTCCGCATTGTGACGTTTGACCGCGTAAGTGAATGAGGCATGAGCATCTGCCTCTGCATGCTAATAGGGCGAATGGTAGCGACATGTGTTCGAGAAGAAGAAGATACTAACGGACACGGGCCCGCATTCGCCACTATCGCCGCGCACGCCCTCCTCGCCCGTGTATCCCGACGGCATCCTGCACCTCGCATGGCTGCGGCGCTATCGGGAGCAGCTGCCGTCGGTCGTGCTATCGCTGTTTGAGCTATACGATCGCACGGCCGACCAGCCGCACAGCGCCGTGCCGCCATCGCCCGGTGGCCGCGTGCAGTCGATGGGGCCGGGCACGCTCGCCGGGGCCACCGACGTTGCCGGCACCCTGAACACGGAGCGCGACAAGGACACGGAGGTTGTCAAGGAGCTGCTCGAGGAAAAGAAGAGGTTCGCCGAGCTGGGCATCAAGTACACGGTCATTATCCTGCTCGGCAAGGGCCATGTGGCCGAGAGCAACACGGAGGATCGGCTGGCGGCGATCAAGCGGGCGAGTGGCCTCGACACGCGTAGTCTATTCGTGCTGCCACCGGGTGGTCCGGCAGAGACGCAGACGTTTGTCAACTCGCTGTACAAGTCGCTGCAGACGCAGGATGTCGGCCCGGCATTCTATCGGGAGCTTATGCGGCGGGCGAAGAAGCGGCGCACGCGTGTGGTGACGCAGGCGAATGCACTACGACCGGGGCCGCAGGAGGCGATGGCCGCGGGCTGCCTACTGCCGCCAGAGGCGTGGGCCGCGCGATACGACATAAAGATGGGCATGTTCTGCGAGTTCAGCCAGGACTTTAACTTGGCCGTAAGGTAAGAGCACGGCAATGCAAGGAATGCTCTGTGCACAAGTTAATGAGTGAGCATGTGTGCAACCAGGCATTACACGATGGCCTATCGCAATGTGGCAGAGCTGCTATCGGACAAGATGCTTAACCTTGCGGGCAATGTGCTCTTCAGCACAGAGACACAGCGATGGCAGGAGACGCGTATCCTACTCGATATGATTAGCTTCAAGGTAGCATCTATCAATAGTGAGCTGATGGAAGGAGAGGCTAATGATAGTGGTGGTGGTGGTGGTGATGTAGATATGCAAGTTGCATCTATACGCAGAAGCACCCGTGGCGGCAGTCGGGCAGTTCCACAAGCATCTGACGAATATGCGCACACTGGCCGAGACACGCGAACTGGGACGGCAGCACTTTAAGCATCTCACGTGGGAGACACGCCAGTAAGCAGAGCAATGCGCGGCATGATCAGATGGACATATGCACTGACGGCATCGCATCAGATATCGGCTGTTTGGCGAGTTGGTCGAGATAGCCCTTAAGAACGGGTTCAAGCTGCCCATGACGGCCATGGTGCAGCTGCCCAACAATGGCGGGCCGGCCATCGATCCCGACTCGCTCCTACAGCATCCGGGCTTCTACTACCACGCGGCCGCCATGTATGTGGCACGTCGCAGGCGTCACTTCCTTGCCTCGGAGAAGGTAGATGCCTATGGCACATAGACACAAAGGGCGATGGCTGACTGACTACCATTGCTGCTATTAGGAATACAATGCGGCCATTATGGCACCGGCCGATAAGGCGGTCAACTACGCGGATGTGCTCGATCCCGTGTTCGCCGAGGCACTCGACGTGGAGCGGGGCGTCGACCATTCGGCGATGGCGGTCGAGCTGCTCACCAAGAGCTACGAGCAGTTCAAGCGCTTCCGCAATGTGCGCATGACGCTCTACCTAGCATCGGAGATAGCCAACGAGTACTACGAGGCGGGCAAATACGATATGGCCATCAAGTAGGTCGATAGCGCACATGTATACATACATGAATGAATGTGGTGTATTGATGCGTGGATGATGGCTAGGTTCTTTGACCGTATTGCCAAGACCTATCGGAAGGAGCGATGGCACACGGTGCTGCACTCGATCCTCCTACGCTCGCTCGAGTGTGCCCGTCCACTGGGCATGTCACATCGGATCATAGAGTATTTGATTGAGCTGCTATCAGATCGTAAGTGGCCATAGAGTGAGGGTATGGCAGGCGATGGGGAGTGCTCATGCTAGGGCCGTGTCTAGATATACCAGTGGACGAGAAGGACCGCGAGCGATACCAGAACGAGCTATTCGATCTGTTGAATGTATGCCAATGTGTTTATTGCTTAGTGGGTCATCGCTCATCGTCGTGTAGAAACCACTCGAGGATGGTAAAGAACGACAGACGGTCAAGATCGACATGGATCAGATATGCTCGTTCTGTATCCTTGCATGCATAGGAATGCGATGGACGATGCCTTAACTCATAGCATTGACGATGATGATGATGGTGTGATTAGTAACGAGCACGGCGGTATTCAGATATGGCACGACGTTCTCTGGTGTGGCCGCGCCCTTCCAGGTGGCCCTCATAACAACGCCTAGTGCGCCCATCCAGCCCATACGGTTCGATGCCCTGCGCATCCACTTCAACAACAATCGCTACGACCACTGCCTCGTCGATGATGCCGACGAGCGCACGACGGCACCGACGCCCCTCGTCGAGCATGGCAGCCGTGTGCAGTGGATCGACTGTGTGACGAGCGATCGATCGACCGATCCGGCGGTGACTGGCCCGCAAGCATTGGTGTGGACGAAGAAGGTCGATCTATCAATACGACGCCATCTGAACAAGGTGTTTGAAGGGGCCATCACACCACTGCAGGCAGACGACCTCACCGTAAGCATATGGCGCGTGTGTGCGTGTGTGTAGTAATGAGGATGGTGGGGCTAACGGGCAATTGATAGGTCATTGGCCTTGAGGCGATCCTGCGCTTCCCGGCCTGGGAGGTCGTGCTCAGTCTCAAGCCAGACCTCGAGGCATCTCGACGATGGGCACTTCCACCCGAGCAGGTTAAAGGTAGGCAGGACATGATGTATGGATGATCGAGATGGCACATGGCTTATTGCTATGGCAAGCAGGGCCGCATCTACGCTTCATACCGATGGATGGCTCGACCGACCGGACAGCACTACGGTAAGCATGCCACGCATACATGCATCCATGCATGCATATGTGCATCAGCCTCATTGTCCGTCAGGGTTATGCGCCGACAGCCAAAGTTCGAGATACAGATCAACCATCCGGCGCCGGCCTACCTCGACGAATACTATCCGCTCACCGTGAAGCTGATAAACTCGGAGGCCGACACGATCGAGGCGGCGATATCGGCCGAGCTAAAGATGATCGGGTCGATCGAGCCCAACGACATACTGACGACGCATCCGGAACAGACGGCGGGCGGGCCCATCCTGCAACGGCTCGACATGGGCAGCATCGATGCCGGCGCCACCAAGACGGTCACCATCTACATGCGGGCCTCGCGGGTCACCGGCGAGCGATCGGTGCAGTTGCGGGTAGGCTGTCCTATATGCCTATGTATATAGATAGATAGATAGATAGATAGATAGGCGTAGTGGATGATGCGGTGCTTACGTGATGCGGACGGTTAGGTGCGCTACCAGCTGGCCAACCATGACAACACCTACGACAAGGGCATATCGTCGATTGTCGATGTGGTGCAGCCACTCGTCGCCAGTTTCGAGGCATTTCCCCTACGCCAGCTGGCCATCCAGACGCCCAATTCATCGGTCGAGGATGCGGTGCTGCTGAAGCGGGAGGAGACGGATATGCTTGTGGTGCGCGTGTGCTGCAACGGTCCATGGAACATCGAGGTCAATCGCATGGCACTGACGATGACGGTAGGTGGATGCACAGATGATGATGATGATGTGTCGAGCTGACGAGCGAGTTGAGTGTAGGCACCGACAGCCAGCGAGGCCACCACCGTCGAACTACTCGCCAACTCGACGCATGGTGATCACTTCAAGCCACAAGGTAATATATCCGCTATGTGCCCGTGGGCATAGGATAGGGAAGATGCTCATGGGAGTGCGCGCTCTAGTGTGGATGAAGGGCCAGGTGTTCCAGGCCAATTACCTATTGCGCATGTCGACGCCCAACATCACGACGGCATTGCCGAATAGCGACGTCGGGCCCATTTCGATATCATGGCGGCGGTAAGCAGCATTGTCGAGTGGGAGAGCAGTCATGCCATCTGTTTATTTATGGAATGATGATGATGGTGGTGGTGGTGGTCATGCAGTCATAGCGATGGGAATGGCAGCGCGGATCCACCGACAAGCTGGTGGTCGACAAGTCAAGTGGCAGTGCCGCCCATCCAACTAGATGCGCGCGAGGTGACTGTCGTGGCCGGTAATAAACACATGACAATGGCGAGATGGCCAAGGCTGCCGCGATGGCTAACGTACGATGATGATGATGATTGACGAATATAGAACATCCGCCATGGGCATCGGTCCACGAGCCGTTCACGCTTTGTTACCGCATTCGTAATCCAACGGCACGCCTCGAGGAGCTATCGGCCTCGATGGAGACGGCCGATGGTTTCGTGTTTGCAGGCATGCGGCAAACAATGTTTCGTGTGCTACCCATGTCGACCTACTGCCTGCGCTACAACCTCTATCCGCTGCGCACAGGCCGGCTACGCCTACCACGTCTACGCCTACAAAGCATACGCGATGTGCCGCGGGAGATTAAGGTGCTCGGACAGGATAGCAGCGTCGATGGCATGACACTCTTTGTTATGCCATCGAACCAATCGTAGCAGTATATAATAAATAATGATAGTAATACTGATAGTGCATGGGCACCAGCCTCGAATGACCGCATGGCCGCATGCGCATCGGGCTCTTTGTTCTCGTATCGAACATACGTGCACGGCAGTTACTATTTCGTCCTATTCATGCGCAGTCTATTTATGCGCACTGCCGTGTTTGCATGTGCGCCTCGTTCTCGTAGAACACGTCCCTTACCAAAAGCAAACAGCGCCCGTGTAGTGGCGGTGGGTGGGTGGTCCCCGTCCACCACAACGTGCACGCTATCCTTTATATGGACGGTGCGTGCTTGTGCGCAGATGGAAATGAAACTACCATCAAGCGCCGTCCTCGTCTTTGTATCGACATCGCTGCTCGTGTCCGCGATTGACCCTTCGGGCAGGCATGCTACTATATAAACGCCCCCAACGAGAGGCACGGTGGCAGGCGGGCCAGCATCGACCACTTTTCCTTCTCGTTTGCGCTTACGTTCTGCCATTGTTACGATTTTGTAGGACGCATCGTCCACTGCCACGCAAGGTTACACACACACACTCTCTCTCTCTCTCATTCACGCATAGTCATACGATTGATTGGATCCATCCCTCGGCGGATAATTATACGCCGTGCAATAAATATAATAGAAGCACTACAGCCATGGTTTTGCTTTCCGCCCTATTCTCCCGCTTTTCCCCTTCCACCACGCTTTTGATCCTATCACTCGCTGGCCTGTGGATTGCCGCCGCTACCCCCACCGCCACCGCCTCGCCCTCCTTGGTACCCGCATCGTCCGTGCCGTACACCAATTCGCCCTCGATGGGTCATGCCGCCAAGGTGGACCACGCTGCCATGATGAAGGAAGTCTCAAGGAAGATTGCCGAAGCCAGTGGCCCCAAGGAGCGTGTCGCTATCGTGAAGGCAGGAACCGGCATCCTGCCAGGATACAGCCAAGAAGTGTGGAAGCGCGTCAAGGTGCTGGCGGTGATGAAGGGCCGTGTGATATTCGAGTTCAAGGTCTTGCCTAGGGACTGCAACTACGCGCCGACAGTCCACGGCTCGCTGCTGGCGCTGCTCGTCGATAATTGCACCACCACGATGCTGTACACGCTGCCCAACTATTACAAGTGGGGCGGCCTTTCCGTCAACATGAATCTCAACTATCACAAGCCTGCCCTGCCAGGCCAAGTGATCATCATCGATGCCTACAGCGAGAAGCAGGGAAAGAAGGTTACTTTTACCGCCGCAAAGATCTTTTTGAAGGAGCCAGAGACGTATGACCGTCTTGCACTGATCATGAGGGATCCCACTGCATCGCTTATGGCTAGGAAAGATGAAAGCGAGGTTGCCAGTGCCACGCACATCAAAGCGAAGGGAAAAGCCGATGGCGACGACGAGGACGAGCAGCCCAAGCAGCCCCAGAGGTTCGAGATACCCAAAGCCAGGCTATAATTGATTTTATTTAGCGTGTTATAATTTCTAGTCGTCATACAGACCAGCATAATAAGCACAAATAAAAGTATATACATATGCACATAGTGATGAGCGATACAAAGCAAAGAGCATGACACTATGAGTGGCACCTACCTCCTAGATCATCATCATCGTCATCGTCATCGTCACCATCGTTGCTGGTAGATGGTGGCATTGGTGGAGGCTGATCATCTGCCGTGGCATGCTGCGCCATGGCCTTCATCTCACTGTGCATGGAGATGCATCAGTCAATGTCGTGGTTGCAGCAGCAGCAGCAGACGAAACTACTTACATCGCAAGCGAAGATTGTTCATTGGCAGTGCCCGCACGCAATGGCGTGACATTAGCAGGAAGCGAGTGCCATAGTGCATTGGTCGCATCCGATGCGGTGCCATGGAGCCACTAGTGCAGCATGCATCCGCTATTAGGCATGGATGCACGCATGGACTGGAGCATCCTACCGGGAATAGCGGCACCCAGCCACGCAGGATATCGTAGAACTGTGCCAGCTCGGTGCGCTCCACGCGCAATAGCACCCACAGCCGACTGATGATGGCGAGGGTCGTCAGCGCCATTGGCATAAAGTATGTCTGCGCCAGTAGCAGCTTCATCTGGCTGCACCACATACAATTAATGATGGCACGCATGATGATGATGGCAGCCATGATGGCACATACCGATAGCCATCCTCGAGCAAGATGAGCATCTACAAGGTCATCATCGTCATTAGTAGCGGCTAGAGTCTATTTGCCTCGACGGGCATGATCACCTTGTCCATTAGCAGGATGCCTCCGTAGCATCGTGCCGTAAGCCAGGCCATCCATTCGCGCGATGCCACATTGCGCCACTGCGTGGTCTGCGTGGCCGTGCTCTTCCTGTACGCCGCTCATTGTTGGTCATGCCGTGCCTTCCTCCTGCACATGTGTATATATACACTCACACTTTGGCTCGGTACATGATGGTGCTCAATTCCCCGAGGAAGCCGCAATGATCCAGTGCCTGCAGTCGCTTGCCCAGCTGCCGTATCTAAGCGAGCATAACTATGCGGCCACACTATGCATCGCTGCATCCTAGCTCACCCGTATGATGCTGCGATAGTAAATGGCACGGCGATGCTGATACCAGTTGCGCTGATGCATCCTTTCCAGCGTCTGCAGCTCATCCATGATCATCTTGTACGGCGTCTTCTGCAGCATCTGCCGCAATCGTCCATAGTTGTGCCGATGCTGCTCCTGCGCCACATCCGACAAATCCGCAAAGCACAAGCCAGCCGATGCACCACTGCCCTGCGACTGCCCATGAGCGGCTGTCGTTGATGCGATAGTGTCGTGCTTCTGCTTCTTCTTCTTTCGCGGCTTATCCTGCTCGCCCATATCCACAGGAGCGAGCGTTGCCTGAGGCGGGATGGATATGCGCTGCTCCCATGCCGGACACGACAGCAAAGACGACTCGTCTGCCATTACAAATATATATATATTATGTAGCTATGTGTCTAGGAAGAGTGTAAGAGCATCAACAAGAAGTGAAAAGAAGAGGAGGAAAAATAGTGAGGCAAGCCATAACATTATCGCCTTTACTTCGACCGATAGCATTGTTTTATTATTCCCTTGCGTCCAACCGTGCCGGTGTTCGTCATGCTGCGTCGTGGAATAGTCGCCGTCACGCATACTGCACGCTACGCTGGCGTGCGGTGTAGATCGCGCGTCCAATACTATGAGGGCACGGCTGCTTGCCTTCATAGTAGGTGGTTGTCGACGGGAACACGAGCAACTACTAGTGGCGGTGGTGGTGCGATCGCATACGGCACGCCCTCGACTGCAAGCAAGGCGGTGTCTCGTCGGTGGCTATGCCATAGTGCTAGTGCGCTGCAAGTAGCACAGCCGGCATCGCATAGTGGCAAGGTGGAGGAGCGTGCCGAAGCAGTGCGCGCTATGAACGCGGTCAGCGGCGACGCCATGGGCATGGCACTTCAGGTGACCGAGCGTGCCGTGAAGGTAGTGGAGCGGCCATGGCAATCGAGCGTGGCCGGATAGCTTAGCTGCCCTGCAATGTCGCTAGCGTATTAGGCAGATACTGAAGGACGAGCCAGCGGAGGCGGCCCTAAGAGTGGCGGTGGATTCCGGCGGATGTCATGGCTATCAGTATCGACTGGAGCTAACACATAGCATTGATGCGGCGGAGGATATGTAAGTGTGCGCTTCCTGCATGGACTAGCTTGTAGGAGGAGGATCTGCATGGCTAATGGTGCCGCTGATGCATTGTCCATCTAGTGTATTCGAGTGTGATGGTGCACGCGTGGTCGTCGACAACATAAGCCTGCCGCTACTATCGGGCGCACAGGTCGACTATGTCACGGAGCTCATTGGATCTGCCCTGAAGGTCGTGTCTAATCCCAATGCGAGCTCGACGTGTGGATGCGACATATCATTCGAGATCAAATAGGCACGCATCTATTGCAGAACAGCATGATGCTGCATCGACATCGACGAGCAGCGCGCCACAAGGCAAAAGCAAAAGCAAGAAAGCATCCGCCCATAAGACATAGTAGGCGACGACACATACATATGGATAATAAAGTGTTTATTGATTTGAGTGATGGATGAGATGAGGAATAGGAGTGAAACAACAATGAGCAATGTGTACATGCTGGAGGATTAGTAGCTGTCTAACACAATGCTTGTTCCTTACTTGCCTCGCTTCTCTGTTGCTTTTCCGCTTTTCCCCTCTTTACTTGCTTGCTCGCTCTTTCTCTCTCTCTCTCTCTTTCCACGTAATCTATGGCGACAGCTGCAGCGATGAAGGAGGAGGGCGCTGCCGGTGGTGGTGGTGGTGGGCCACGTCGCAACTTTCTCGGCGCGGAAATGTCAGCGGCGAGTAGAGGCAATCCAGGCGGTGGCGGTGGTGGCGGTGGCCAGCCGGGCTTCCCCATGTTCTACAGCAAGCCGCTGCTATTCGACGGCAAGCGTATGCGGAAGCCAGTGATGCGCCGCACCATCGACTACTACTCGACCGTCGTGCAGTCACTCGAGGTGAGCGGGCGAGTGCGTCGTGATCGGCAGTTCTCCTGTATACTGAGCATGTTCGCCGCCTCTTCCTCTGCCAGACACGACTGTGGCGCCGTCCAACAAAGCGCGATCGTCCCGGCATCAATCCAGATGCTAGCTATATGATCAATGTAGGTGTCGATGTCGGTGGTGGATGGTGTGGCGCATAGCAGCGCGACATCCATGAATGATGACGACTGCTGCTGCTACTACTAATAAGCATGGTGTCATTGACATGCTCGCTTTGGTGCACGATGCAGATGCTGCTGCCGCACGACATGCTCGACTGTCCGGTGAACGCGGTGACCACCAAGTTCGTCCACACCTCGACGAATAAAGTGCGCTGTCCCGTCAATGTCATTCGGGTAGGTGTGCCCAGGGCATCGTCGCTGCCTGCACCATCGTGCATAACATATATATATATATATATGTGTGTGTAGTGGACGCCCGAGGGACGTCGCCTCATTACGGGATCCACCAGCGGCGAGTTCACGCTATGGAACGGACTGACGTTCAACTTCGAGACCATCTTGCAGGTGAGTAGTAAGCATGGCCCATGGCTAGTTGGACGCTGTTTAATAAAGTCGACGGGTTCCGCCTGCATTACACTGTGTGTCTTCTCTCTCTCGTGTATGTGCGATGCATGCATGCATCGATGGAATAGGCCCATGACACGGCGGTGCGGGCGATGGAGTGGACGCACAACGACCAGTGGATGGTCACGGCCGACCATTCGGGCATCGTCAAGTACTGGCAGGCGAACATGAACAACCTGAAGATCATACAGGCGCACAAGGAGCCGGTGCGCGGCATAGCGTAAGTGTGGCATCGATGCATGCGTGCCATGGTGATGCTGATGATGCGCACGTGTAGATTCTCGCCGACCGATGTCAAGTTCGCCACGGCCTCCGACGACGGCACCATCAAGATATGGAACTTCAACGAGGGCACCGAGGAGAAAGTGCTGACCGGCAAGTGAT
>KZ989361.1:0-11221 GCA_003614755.1 Syncephalis pseudoplumigaleata | reverse complement strand
CGCTTCGATTTGCGCGCCTTCTTCAGCATACGGAACAGCGTGCGATACGATGACTCTGTCGGTGCTTCCGTCGACTGGCTCGCCACGTCAGCCGTACTATCCACGCCGAGTGGTCGTTTGCGCTGCGGACCGGCCTTCTTTGACCGACTCGTCTTTTGCGGTGCCATAGTGCAGTAGTGGAACAGAGCAGCTGAAAGAGAAAGAAAAAGAAAAAACAACAACAACAGCAGTAGTAATCAATGGATGGATCAATGAATGACTGAGGCATGATCACATTCATATGATGATGGATCCTCGTCTTCTTCACCTTTCCTCCCTCTCCTTCACACTTCTGTAGTTTGTTTGTGCTGCTTCCTTACGAGCCACCATGTACACGCTATGGAAGGAGCTCGTCCCGCCCACTGCCGTCGAGCACGCCATCACGGCTGTGGTGACCGCGCCGCACGATCCTCTGCCGAACCTTGTGCTTTGTCGCGACTCTATCCTTCAGATATATAGCCTGCAGGAACGCGATGAGCTCGAGATCGACGCGGACAAGGGCAACGACGACGCGCAGCCACATCCGGCAGCCGACGTGAACGAGGAATCGGTAGGGCCGCCCACAACACCACCGATGGATAGGCACATGGACTGACGGGCTGCATCCGTGTGCTATATTAGGGCGGCGCGTATATTAAGCTGCTGCCGAAGAATACGCGTAGGACGGCGCGCCTCATCCTCGTGCACGAACGCCGTCTGCACGGCGTGGTGGCGGCATTGGCGGCGATACGCACGGCCAGTTCCGCGCGATATGGACGCGATAGTCTACTCGTGGGATTCAAGGATGCAAAGGCAAGTCATATTGCCACTGTATGGATAGGACAGGCCACTCATCGTCTATTCGTCGTGTAGATGGCGCTGCTCGAGTGGTGTCCCGACACGCACACGCTTGTCACGGTGTCGATTCATCACTACGAGAACGACGCGTATCGACGCGAATTCCTCGACAATCCACTGCCGCTGCAGATTGTCGTCGAGCCGAATCATCGCTGTGCCGTGATGTCCATCTATGGGACACATCTGGCGATACTGCCATTCCGGCAGGATATGAACATGCATGGCGGCACATCAGCATCAGCATCATCGAGGTAGGCAAGCTGCACGACTGGCACACGCACATACTGTCGCCTCACCATCACCATCACCATCATCACAGTAGCAAATGGCCATACTCGGCTAGTTGGGTCGTGCCACTGGCGGATATCATACCCGATATGCGTAATCTACTTGCACTAAGCTTCCTCAACAACTTTTACGAGCCTACACTTTCCCTGCTCTACGAATCGGGCGAGACATGGGCCGGGTAAGTGTGTGCGAAGCAGGAGAGGAGGATGTCCATGGCTAGCATGCTCATTGGTGGTCATCTAGTCGGCTCACCGACAAGAAGGACACGTGCGAGATGGTCGTCGTGTCGGTCGATCTCATCAATCGCAAGTTCCCCGTTATTTATCGGCGCGAGCATCTGCCCTATGACGCGCATAGCATCGTGTCGGTGCCGGCACCCGTGGGCGGATCGCTCGTCCTCGCCAACGCGAGCATCATCTACGTCGACCAGGGCACGCCGGGTGTGGGTATGGCGCTCAACGAGTACACCGCGGAGGTCACCGCCTTCCCGCACATGAACACGGTGATGGCGACGCGCCTGAACATAGGGCTCGATGGGGCGCGCGTCGTGGCATTCCTATCGCCCGTGCGGGCACTGCTTGCCCTCGCGAGTGGCGAGCTGTACCTCGTGGAGCTCGTGCAGGACGGCCGGAGCATCACCGACATCCGCGTAGGCAAAGTGGGCGCGTCCGTGCTGGCGTCGAGTGGCTGTCGCCTGGGCGACAAATATCTGTTTTTGGGATCGCGGATGGCCGACGCCTTGCTGATCCACTATTCGGAGGCCAAGGATAATAAAGAGCAGCGTATAGTAAGCGATCTCTCGTTCATAACCACGCTATTCCCACTGGCTGATGACCATGATGACCAATGATCAGTCGACGACCCATCAGACCCGGCAGTATATGGATCTAGATACGGGTGTGTAGACATGTGCCTATGTGTGCGAGAACAAGCAAGCGAGGAGAGAGTGAAGGCTAATACGTATGTGTAAATAGATCTATACGGCGAATCGACGCATAGCCACGCACCGACCGATGCTCAGCATGGTGCATCGATGCACGAGCAGCAGCAGCAGCAGCAGGATGATGATACAGCATCTGCCCTGGCCAAGCTATACAACTTCCGCGTATGTGATAGCTTGCCGGTCATCGGATCGATCATGGGCATGACCGCCATACGATCGGTGACGAATATGGAGGTAGGCATGATGTTCACTGTACTCCCATATCATATGCTAATGTCTATCCCTATTGATTGCTACTAGGATATGGAGGAGAAGCGAGAGGATCGTCGGTTGGACATTGTCATGTCGACGGGCTACGGCAAGAACGGTCACCTATCCATTCTACGAGTAAGTGGCGCGGTGGATGTGCAGCACATTGTGGGCACGATCGGCTGAGCCATCGTAGAAATCCATACGGCCAGCCGATATTAGCGAGTTTGGGTTACCTGGCTGCCGTGCCATGTGGACACTGCGCTGCCAGCGGGAGAAGGCATCGCACCTTGTCGAGGAGGCCTACGATCGCTTCCTACTTATATCGCGTGATACATCAACGATGGTAGCTATGCTTTATTGATGAACATGAATGATGGTTGTATTGATCAGTGAGCAGATACTCGAGACAGGCGATGAGTTGCAGGAGATGGAGACGGGCGATTTCAATACATCGCGGCCAACGGTGGCGGCAGCGAGTATCCTGCAGGATACACATATCGTCCAGGTGGATGCCACTGCAGCTCGCCTACTTAATTCAGGTAGGTGCCAATGGAGGATGGCGGTGCATGCTAATAGTGAGCATATGTTGGATTGGATAGAGGCGAAGCTAGTACAGCTCTTGCCACTTAGCGATGAACGCTTGATGTCCAGGGTTGTATCGGCGCAGATCGTCGATCCCTACATACTGCTCGTGACGAATATAGGTCGCTTCTCGATACTGCATGCGGATAGTGTCGCGTCTGAATTGAAGCTATGCCAGCAATTCACTTTGGTTAAGGTGGGTGGGGGAGGGGAGGAGGGGAGGCACAATGTATGGTGCAACATGGATATGCATCCTTACATCTACGCTTCATTATTGTGTATAGGATCGACGGGTGATTTGTGGCTGTATATGCAGTGATGCCACAGGACAATGGAAGCAATGGCAGGATGTGACGACGACGACGACGACGGCGAGCAAGGCCACACCGGACCAGGCGACATCGATCAAGCAGACGAGCAATGTTGGTAGCAACATCAACGAGGAGAGCAACGAGCATCATCGTGCCATGGTGAATGGCGATAGAACAGAGATGGACGATGTTGATATGGAGTTGTATGGCCATCACACGACGTCCGACAACACGATGATGCATGGCAGTGATGGTGATGGCATCAAGGCGAATGGTGTGGATGCATCGGAGGAGGACAACGATGCAAGCACAAGCATGGACCAGATGGCCGATGCACTCGCGACATCCGCGCAAAAGACCTACTGGTGCCTGCTCTACCTGGAAGATGGCAGTCTAGAGGTGGGCCACCAGCATGCATCACGCTATACATTACTTATGCGCTAAGCACATCGATCTACTAGATACTATCGCTGCCTTCGATGACCTCGGTCATGACGGTGTCGCGCTTCGATCTGGCACCGGCCACGCTGGTTGATGCACTGCTCGATCCCAATGAAGTCGTGTCGAATGCATGGCCCGATGCTGGTTCACAGCTGCAGGAGTTGCTCGCTGTACATCTCGGCCCACATCAACAGAGCATGCATCTTATGGTAAGGCTAAGTAGCTGTGTGCTTCTGTGATCATATGCATCCATGCTAATGCATTTACGATGATGACTAGGCCATCAATCATCATGGCGAGGTGCTTGCGTACCGGCCCTTCCCCGTGCACTTCCACGAGGCGACGGAGAAGACACGGCATCGACTGGCCCTGCGCTTCCATCGTATTGCCGTCGGGTCGCGCTTCGACGGCACATCGACCGAGCCCAGTGCAAGCCAGACACCGGCGGATCTCGTCAATCTATCGATGCCACTCGAATCGCTTACCGCGGCCAGCCATGCCGAACACGATCGTGATAAGCCACGCTTGCAGCGATTGGTGCCATTCCACAATGTTAGCGGATGGTCGGGCGTGTTCCTAGTCGATCAGCAGCATCCGGCCTGGATCATCTACACGCCACACCACTGCCTCAACATGTACCCGGCCCAGTCATCGTCGGTCGATAGTTTCACACCATTCCACAACATCCATTGCAGCTATGGCTTCCTTTATTATTCGCAACAGGTAGGCCACATCCCACCCCGACAAGCAGTCACATCGATGGAGGTGCTCACTATGATGATGTATGTAGACGCTGCATATCTCGCAGTTGCCCGATGGCTGGGTCTACGATCTCCCATGGCCGCTGCGTAAGGTGCCCCTGCATCGTACGATCCACCATATTGCCACGCATCCTGCCACGGAGATGATGGCCGTGGCCACGTCCACCGCCGCCTCCTTCCACCTAAAGGACGAGCCGGTCGATCCCAGCCGTCATCCGCGTAAGTGTACTTGACCACAGTCACTGCTCGATAGATCAGCGCATACTTACCGATGAAGCAAGACGTACAACCTGTGGTTGGTGCATACGCGCTCGAGCTATTCACGCCCGTCACGTGGGAGCAGATCGATCGCTACGAGTTCGACGAGAATGAGCGCGTGCTCTGCATGAAGTGCACGACCCTCGCCACCAACCAGACGGTGAGCGGCCAGGGCGAGTTTGTCGTCGTGGGCACCGGCTACATCTGGGGCGAGGATATCTCGACCAAGGGACGCGTAAGTCACTCAATGATGAGCATGATTGTTGCTGTTGCTAAGTCTGTATGACTGGTTGGCGGTGGTGTAGGTATATATATTCGATGTGATGGAAGTGGTGCCCGAGCCAGATCGTCCGCAAAAGAACCACAAGCTCAAGCTGCGCTGCAAGGAAGAAGTGAACGGCGCGGTCACCGTGGTCGATGGCATACGCGGCTTCCTATTGACATCGGTCGGGCGACAGGTACATGCACGACAGATGCATCTATGCTATGCTATGCTGACGATATGTATGCATGGTAGATGGTGCTGCAGGATTTCGAGGAAACCGAACGACTCAATGGCATTGGCTTCCTCGACACGCAGATCTACCTGAGGAGCATCGCCTGTATGAAGCATCTCATGTTGCTGGGCGATCTATGCAAGGGCGTGTGGTTTGTCGGTTTCCAGGTAGGTGGCGTGGCCCATCCCCCCTCACCCGATGCTGGCCCTAACACATGGCATGGCAGGAGGAGCCGCCGCGCGTCATCCTACTCGGCAAGGACACGGCCGCACTGTCCGTCACCTGCAACGAGTTCATCGTCGACGGATCGACCGTGTACTTTGCCGTGGCCGACGAGGACGGCAGCATGCACCTCTACTCCTATTCTCCCTACAGTAAGTGCAAGACTAGATCGATGGCCATAGCGTAATCTCAATGCATGTGTGTGTGCTCTCTCGCGGTTAGATGTGCAATCGTTCAATGGACAGCGCCTGATTCGACGCGGCGACATTGTAGTTGGTGCACCGGTGCGCACGATGTTCCGTCTGCCGCTGGCCGACCAGCATAACAAGGTGGTCAGGACACTCTGTCTATGCGGTAGGTGTCCACCATCCATGACGCGATCATCGCCTCACATCGTATGTGGTGGGGCAGGACTGGAGAATGGCACGGTCGGTGTGTTGAAGCCAGTGTCGGACAAGCCATACAAGCGAATGCAGCTACTCGGTGCACGCCTCATCCACGGACTACAGCATCTCGCGGGACTGAATCCCAAAGCCTATCGGTAAGCAGCGAGGCAATGCTAATGCTAATGGTGCTGATGGTGGTGCACATGCACACGATAGAACACTCTCCATGAAGCATCGTATGGCCTACAATCCGGTGCGATCCATACTGGACGGCGATCTACTCGCCATGTACACGCAGCTGCCCTTGATAAGGCGCCGGGAGATGGCGAAGCAGGCGCGCACGACGGACAAGCAACTCATGGCCGATCTATCAGATGAACTGTCCTGGCCCGACACTATATTCTAGCTAGTAAAGCATCAATCGTTTTATTGTGGCCCGCGTGACATGTCTATCCATCGACAATGGCTGGCTTGGGCGGTGGCTGGATCTGTTCGAATCGACTAGAGGAGGGACATATGAGCCTATACCTATGCATGCTTGATTGTCGTCGCCATCCTTACCTGTAGCATTTGCCGCATACCTTGCGCGTCGTGTCCAATGACTTGGAATGGCGGCCCACGCTGTAGGGCAGCAATCCATAGATTAGCATGCATATGTGTGCGGGCAATAGAATCTATGGCATTGATGGCCACTAACATTGTATGGCACTCGGTGTTCGTGCATCGCCACTGGTACTTGTAGTTGATATCAAAGTTGTGCGTGCGCGATGTCTTGAGATCCGGATATACAATATTGATGCGCTTGCACCTATCCCAACAATGGATCAATAGAGGCGAGCATGAACATCATCGTCATTGCCTACCATGCACGGAAGATGGGTCCATGATGTGCCTTGCACGTACGATTAATGACGAATGTGGCCGCATGCGTCATCTCATGCATCAACACCTCGGCCAAGCGATCTAGCAAGCATGAGCATCACATAGAAGCATGCTCCTCCCCCTCTCGTCTATACACTGCCGCACCTGCATTATCGATGACCTTCTCCACTAGACGAATGTATGGATCCGGTTGGATATGGCCATGCTCGTCCTTCTTGCTATAGCACGTCGTTAGCCGCTTTGTTCTGCTACGCTAATGTGCTCTACTTGCGTTTGGAAATGGCACCAGCCACCGGTGCGTCTTCCCTTGTTGTCCCATGTGATCACCATGTCCTCGGGAAGGAGGCGGTCGAACACGGCGTCGTTGAATAGCCGATAGAACTCGGCAACCAGATGATCGCGTCGCCGTCGGAACTGCAGGCGCGTGAGGTTGCGATGGGATGCCAGCCATGAGAGATCGTGCTCGCATGGTGGCGACATACGGCGAAATATCCACGCCTGCGTAACACGCGCCGGCAATGGCTCACAGTACTGCAGGCAGCACCGATGGACACGGCCGCCCTTCGTCGATGCAGCAACCACTGGCACCGATCTAGAAGAGAGGCACAGCAAAGCATAAATGGATCATTGCTGTGTACATGCATGTGCGCCCTACACTTCATTATCTGAATTGTCATCCGATAGCACAATTGTATTGCTACGCTGCTCGATTGCTAGTACGCGTAAACATTAGTGTGTGTAGGTGTGTGCATGTCATAGCTAGCATACCACGCTCATTTTCCGTCGATAGTGGCGTGCGTGCATTGCTGGATGCACCTCGATCCTTCGATGGCGTGGTGTTTGGCGTGTAGAATGGCGGGTCATCCGCGGTGGAAGGGGCACTCGTCGCCGTGGATGGCCGTTCGTGCTGCTCCGTATGCTGTCGCGGCGTGTAGAAGGCGGGCGTCGGGCAAATGTCTGGCGGCAGTATATCATCGGTCACGGCATCACTGCCACTGCCATCCTCGTCACTGTCGTAGATGACATTGCGACGTCGATACGTGCCATGCTTCTTCTTATCGTCGGCAGATGGCTGCAATTGGCGTCGTCGTCGTCGCTGTTGAAATACCACGCTAATCTCCGATGCATCACCATGTTCTTCGGTGGCTGCTCTACGCGTAGAATGATCATTCTAGCAGTCATTGCTGTCAGCTTAGTATGCAATGGCATGCACGCCTGCTTACCTGCTCGCTCGTAATATGCAAGGATCGATCCAACAGGCTGCAAATATCGTTGTCTCCATCACTGCCACCTTCATCCGGCTGCTCCTTTGGCGCCTCCGGATCAGCATCGCGCCATGGACTGGATAGTGTGTGCCGTCTATATGGTTCACAGACATCAGACGAGTGTACTTGTGTACGTGTCAGCATGCTAGAGCGACCTGCTACCGGCTTCTATTCCCTCCTGCTTCGGCGCGACATCCTTCGCTGGTGTGGCACGCGCCACTACTATTCGCTTGTCGTCGTGAGCATAGTGCAGCCGCTTGCGCTTCAGTGTTACCTTGGTGCTTCTCCGCTGTACGGTGAATTCGGGCGCGTGGTGTGCTATTCAGAAGTAGACTCGTGTCCGGCAGCTCCTCGTCCGAGCTGGAGCTCAGCAGCACGGGCATACCGTCCATATCTCGCGAGGTCTACGAACGAGGCGGGCTGGAGGGCGGGCAGTGCAATAGGAAACGCGTCGATGGCCGCGAGAAGATTGCTGTTCGTGGTGCAAATAGAAACATGCGCGCCTCTGTCCATTTCTAGCGACGACGACGACGCGTCTTTTCTCTCCCTCTGTTATCACGTTGTCAAGTGGCGTGGTGGATGTGGTTTATTCAAGCTATTCGATGATAGTACACATTAATGCATGACATGGCTGTCCGGCCATAATAAAGCGGTATTGCATGTCGATTATGCTTTGGCAAGCAGTGCAATGTTATGCTACAGCAGGGCGGATGGCTAGCGACCCACGTAGAACGTGGTCATCCCGGTCATTTCAAACACCTTGCCCGTGGTCGATGCGCCGACACACGGCATGTCGCTGGCGCTGTTGTGTGGTCTGCTGGCGCTCTTCTTGTTGCGCGAGTAGGTGCTCGTGCGGAAGTGGATCTTGTATATGCTTTCCGTGAGAAGCGTCGATGTGAGCACCCTAATGCCGACAGCATTAGTCGCGGATAGCATAGGCGCACACACACAGATCGTCCACTTACCAGTCGGCAATGTAGACCATGTTCGTGTACTCCTGCATGATGTTGCTCTCGCCCACAATGAAGCACACAATGTTCGACACGGCCACGAGCAGCATCATGATGATGCCGTCCTGCGCCAGCTCCTTCCACATGTGCTCGCGATGGCGGCGATAGTTGCGGTAGATGACCATGCAGAATATGACGCTGAAGGTGATGTTGGGCGGGAGGTCCACAAAGATGCGCACATACGGCAGGTAGTCGGGATACCGTAGGAAGCAGCCGTGGATCGCGTTGTACTCGACCGACGACTCGACCGACGTGATGGCGAGGAAGACGATGGCCGGCACGACCGCCAGCAGCAGGCCCACGACAAAGAACCACCTGCTCTGCTGGTAGGCCACGTAGGCGCGCTCGAACAGGATGAGGTTGGTGCCGATCGAGGAGAGCATCACGCCGACAATGAGACACCATCCCATGGTGTGGCACGACAGGCCATTCAGTCCGATGGACGGGATGCAGACGCCGCACAGTAGGATCAGTCCGAGTGTGCTGATGAAGAGGCAGCACCACGGCGCCAGTTTGCGCGAGAAGCTGGAAGACACGAGTGCCGAGCGCCATATGTTGCGCATAAAGACCATCGACAGCAGGATGGCGCATAGCAGCTGGAAGCGCAGTGCCTTGTAGCGTTCGCGGAGCGTGTCTGGCTCGTCGCGCGCGTCCCAGAAGAACTCGAATCCATTGAAGCTGCTCGGTATCGTTGTTGTGTGCATACTACTAGTAATATACAGGAACGACACACACACGCGTGTCTTCCTTTGCTTCTAAGGCTTAGTAATAATAATGATGATGACGCGACTGATACACAATCCCTTAGGGAGGCAATCGATTAGATAATGGTAAGCAAAGAATGGACAAGAGGGCATACATTATGACCGATGGACATGATGCGAGCGATCAGCTATTTGAAGCATACGGTGTGCTATGCGTAATTGGCAGCAAACAGGTTTTGTCCGCGCATGTGGCCTGCGACGCCAGTTATCGGAACGCGCTGCGGATGTTCGGCTCGGTCGGCAAAATAGAGAAGCATGGTCCGGTACCGCATGCTGCCGGTGCTATCGATGGCGTGCTGTCCAACTAGCTACGCTGATGACGCATCGTTAATAATAGATCCGGCCAGACCGGAATAGCGTCAGCATCACGCTGCAGTTGGCGTGCACGCGTGCCTTTGTCGCCGTCTCCTACTTGTACTCTCTCTCTCTCTCTCTATCTCACAGCTGGTCCCATGTAGCCGACCATGCGTGCTGCATAGTAATAATAGTAATGACCCGGGCACTGCCATTGACCATGCGCATCCTATCGAGCACCGGCTGCAGGCCAGCATGACCGTTACTTTAGCAACGAAATACAATAATAACAATAACACTGTCATTATTATCATATCATGGATAGCTAATCAATTAGCGACATCATTACTAATGCACAGACAGCATGTAGCATTCCATTTGCGCCATTATATTCTATCATTTTCGGTGCATGTGTGTGACACTGTCTTTGACGTTGACAGAGGAGAGGGCACGTTTATTGGCCAGTAGAGCCATTCCAATGCGAGGAGAGAGAGGCGAGAGGGATGAGGATGACGAAGAGAGAGAGAATGGCCATGTGCGGCATCCTGCTCCGCTATAAAGGGACGGCAGTCACCACGACGCATACGCAAATGCGCCTTATTACTCGTCGTTTCCCGTAGCAGTTGCATCAAGCACCTTCCCATCGTCAGCATCAGCCATATACACGCACACATCCGGTCAAAGCCATCATCATGCGCACAGCCGCTAAGCTAGCAAGTATAGTCATGGTCGCAGCAGCAGGTATTGGCAGTGTAGTCGCCCGTCCTACCGCCAACACGGATGGCGCGCCCGCCAAGTATCCCGATGCGCATTTCCATGTTGCGCGCATATCCGAGGCGGGATTCCCTGTGACGCCCGCGGGCGAGGAGATGCACCTCATCGAGTATGGCCTGAACGAGTACAAGTGGCTCACCGAGGAGGAGGTGTGGGAGTGGAAGCGCAGACGCATTGGCTTCATGGACATTACGCAGCATCGCCACGAAGCCTAGGCCTATTCACTCCTGCAGCAAGCAAGCATACGAGCAATGATTGCTGCATCATCTTTCTTTGCCCATGATGCGTAGAAAGGCATCGTCCATCTCGTCAACAATAAATCTACAAGTACTTATGCCATACACCATCACTGAGCATGCAAATACCACTGCAGCACATACAATTGCTATTATTACGGATATATGGCCCGCTATCG
>KZ989360.1:0-11267 GCA_003614755.1 Syncephalis pseudoplumigaleata | reverse complement strand
CAATGACCCATTGATGATCGCGCCTAATGTAGGAGATTACAATCTGACATTTATATATAATAATAGTCCATCAGCTTCATTTAATAGCCAGTAGCGTTGTAGTCGCCGCTAGTGCCGGCATGCCCTCCCGATGATGTCTGCTGCAGATACTCCTGCTGCTGAGCCGCCTGCTGTGGATCGGGGGCACGTCCGCACTTGCCGCACTGGGGCCGCTTCGCAAAGTTGTGATAGCCGCACGAACATATCCAGTCGCCCGGCTTAAGCATCGCCGCCACCGCCGCTTGCGAGCCGCCTGGTCGCGCCATTTGACAGCGCATGCACTGTAGCCGCGATGCAAAATTGTGGCTGCTGCAGTTGGGACAGTACCAGTCGCCCGGACGGAAGGACGCGCCGCCGTAGCCCTGATAGCCCGCATAGCCGGGATAGCCGGCCGCTCCTGCCGGCGGCGGCGGCGGTGGTGCTCCGTACGAAGTAGCGGCGCTGGCCGGATGGCCATAGGCAGCGTAGCCGCCTCCGCTCATGCTGGGATCGCCATAGACGGGCATGTCGTACATGCTCTGCGGATTGGGCGTGTGGCATCGGTAGCATGCGGTGCGGCTGGCAAAGTTCTGGAAATAGCAGTTCGGATTGGGGCATATCCAGTCGCCTGGCCTGAATCCGTGCGCCGCGCCGCCGGGGCCGCCCATCATGCCGCCATTGCCGGCCGGGCCCGCGTAGCCGCCGTGGGGCATGGCATAGCCACTGGCCACCACGGGGACGTCCGGCCGATAGCTGCCGCAGCGTAGGCACTGCGAACGTGACGCGTAGTTGAGGAAGCCACAATGCGCGTTGGGGCATGTCCAGTCGTGCGGATGCCTGCCGCCCGGCGTGCTGGCGCCTGCCGGTGCCGGTGTCTGGCACTTCAGGCAGTACTGCCGGGTGGCGAAGTTGTGGAACTGGCACGAGGGACAGGCCCAGTCGCCCGGCCGGCCGTGCATGGCCATCGCGCCGCTTGCATAGCCCGCGTGGCCGCCAGCTGCCGCGCCTTCGCCGCCCTCGACCGCGGTGTGCATGAGATTCGCGGCCTCGCTCGATGGCTGCACCGGCTCATCGTTCGTCTCCTAGAAGCAAGCAGTAAACAAAGCAGGCGCGTTCATCTATGGGTTAGCGTAGCTCTCCGTGGGCTGCTGTCGAAGCCAACACAAGTGCCATATGTGCATGCGCATGGCCATGGCACGTCGTCTGCATACGCGCGCATGCACGCACGCTACCACCCACCGGGAAAGGCCCGGTCATACCGCGCGCCGCCTCCAGCACGTGCTCGTTACTAGGCGACACATCCACCACTCTATTCCGTAACTGCTGACCATTCAGTGTGACCATCTGCAACGCCTCCTCGTGCGTGCGCGCAATGGCAAATCCCGATCCGCTTGCTCGCCCTTCTGCCCCGCATATCATCCACAGTGTCTCGGGCGGACAGCCCGCCTGTGCCAACCAACCATGTAATTCGGGCTGCGTGCAGTTCTCGGGCAGCCCGCACAGATACACGACGCGCGACTGCTCCGCCTTGAACTGCTCGAGATCGGCGCCGGTGTCGATCGGCCGCCGGAACGACGTGCCCTGGTCGTGCGTAAGCATGTGGCGCACGATGGCGGCCATGACCGCGCAATGCTCGAGGGCGGACGCAATCTTGTCGGGCGTCTGCAGGCCGAGCGCCCCCGCAACCGCGGCCAGATCGTCGAGCTCGACGGCGGCGAGCGGGGCGGTCGCGTGGTCGGCCGACCATTTCGCGAGCTCCTGCTTCAGATCGAATATCGAGGGATTGCGCAGCGAGGCCGGCAGCGTCACCTCTTTGCGCGCGGCCTCGCTCTTCAGCTGCGCGTTGAAGGCCCAGGCGTCCTGCGTGCACAGGCAGAACGAGAGCTGCTGGCCCGCGAGCGACTCCTTAACGAAGAACTCGAGGGCGTCGATGGCGGCCGCGAAGTTGCCCGCCTCGACGAGATCCGCCTCGGTGATGCCGGTTTGCGTCGTGCAGTGCTGCGTGACGGGCGTGTCGACGGGCTTGATGGGCACATGCTTCACGGGAGAGACGCTGAGATTGGCCGTGTTCAGCACGGACCATGCGATATCAATGATCTCGGCATTGTCCTGCACGGCGCAAGCGAGACATCGATAGAGAGAGAGCGTGTGTTAGTCGGCTGGTGCCTATGCATGCCGCCTGGCGCGATCTTACCTTGGTCACGCGTGCCTGAGCTGGATCGGCGGCCGGGTCGTCGCTGGTCGTGCTTAGGGAGACCACGAGCAGCGCATGATATGGCACTTGAGAGGAAGTAGCCATGGATATAGGTGCGTGTGTGTGTGCGTGTGTGCGTATAGTCGGTTCTAGACAAGCAGCATCGTGTAAGCATAGGCCATGATCGGCTATCGGCACTGCCGGCTAGTCCTGCCCCGCTGCCTACCTCGATGCGAGGCACACACGCTGTGGCTGTGGCTGTGGTCGTAGACAGTAAAGATTGGAAGGAAAGAAAAAAGCAAGCGATGCGGAATCTCGAGCCAGGCAACGGGCGGGGAGAGTAAATAGCACTCAAAAAGATGCTCCACACAGCAATTGCCAGCCGCAAGGCAGGCACACCATCCATATGCAGGACCACCATGTGCCTAATGCTTGCTAGTAGGAATAAAGGCAGCCAGCCAGCCAGCCACAGTGTAGCGTCGTGGCAGCATCCAATCGATAGGGCAGGCTGCTGCTGTTGTGCAGGAGGACTATGAAGGATGGGCAAGCAACAGACATACTTGTACCAGTGTGAGCGTGAATTGCGCCAAGCATCGCTACACGACATTGCATTCCCTTTCTATCCTATCCCCTCTACAGCTATCTCCCCTGGATAATAGCGAGTATGGTGGGGATACTCCATAGAGCAGCCTGCTCCTTTGTCACTCAATATCTACATATATATGCATGTAGGATACGCACGCAGCACTGACCAGCAGACCAACGCTTACCGCGGAGGAAGCTGCCCATATGAAGGAGTAGGTGCTGCGGTGGCCATCGCCAACAAGCACGGCACTCATCTGCTGCTTGTGTGCTCTCTCCCTCTCTCTTCCTTCCTAGACTGGAGCAGGATCGCGAGTTCTTCAGGAAGCACCAAGGTAAGGCGCAGCATGCTTGCCAGCAGGCCAGTCCACCGTACCGCGACAGCACGGCTCATGCTGCGCGCAGGCCATGAAATGCAGCACTTTATCATGTTCGTTATCTTCCTCGGCGCCATCGCCGGCTCGCAGGTCGTCTTCTTCTTCTGGAAGCGCCATCACATCCGCTCCTTCCAGCTCGCCACCGTCATCGGCCTATGGTAGGTGGCAGGCCATCGACGACGCATCGCTCACCGCCAGATGCAGGCTGATCCCCGCGGCCTTCTCCCTCTACGGCGGACTAGTGCGCTTCCTGGTTATCTGGGCCATCTACACGCTGGCCAACGCATGGAGTAAGTCGCGCGCGTCCATCTAGCGCTGCCTGCATTCATCGGCGGCATTGGCCGGCCAGCAGGCTAATGCACGCTGCACTGCCCAGTTATCCATAGGGCGACACAGACGCCGCTCCATCACCTAACGCCGGCGTAAGATCGGGCAACCAGGGCGTGGCAGCATCGCGCACTAATGCCTGCACCGCTACCAACTAGCCTCGTGTACAAATGGTTCCAGATGCTCTACCAGGTGACCTACGCCGTGGGCATGGCCGGCTACCTACTCTTCATGTTCTGCATCATTGGCGTCGCGCAGCTCTTCATAAGCATCGAGAATGCAGTGGGCATTGCGCTCTATCTGCTCTTCTATGGTCTTTATTTCGGGTGAGTGGCTGTGGGGCGGGAGATGCTCGCTGCCGCGAGCTAATGGCTGATCCATCCTATGTGCGGCAGCGTGTTCAGCCGCGACCTGGTCGAGCTGTGCGCCGATCGCATGGCATCCACACTGGGCGTAAGTTGCGGTCGATTGCCAAGTGGCCAGCAGCACTAACACCGCCCATCGCGCGTAGTACTACAACAAGGACGGCCTGCCCAGCAAGCAGCTCAACGACGGTGTCTGCGCCATTTGCGGTGCCAACATCGAGGCTGCCTCCAGTTCGGATGGGCAACACGAGCACGAGCAGCAGGGATTCGGCCGCTACGAGCTTGCCTGCGGCCATTTGTTCCATCGCAACTGCATTCGCGGCTGGTGCTTGGTCGGCAAACGCGACGTGTGTCCCTACTGGTAGGACGGCAGCGTTGTGCGCATAGACAGCCCAACTAATCATTTGACCATCGTGCGCCACAGCAAGGAGAAGGTCGATTTGAAGTCATTTAGCAGCAATCCGTAAGTGGAGTAGAAGCATCCAAGCTAGCATGGCATCGAGTGCACGACTAACACGCATGCATGCTTGTATGCACGCTTCTAGATGGGACACGCAGCAGCTCTTCTACCTTAACCTGCTCGATGCCATTCGCTATATGATGGTGTGGTATCCGGTAAGTAGGCGTTCTCTTTCTCTCTCTCTTTGTATGTGTGCCTTCCAAGGAAGATGCTCATTCTACGGTTGCATAGATCATTTTAGGCATTGTCCAGCTGTCGTACAAAGCTTTCGGCCTGCAGTAGATCAGTTCCTCATTCTTGCACTAGTGACCATTGGATAAATAAAGACATCCTGCATGAAGCACAGGCATCGTCCCTTGCATATGGTTGTTTATTCAGCTGCTGCTGCTACTACGATTGATTATGAATCAAAGTCAGCATCGGTATGATTATTCCGAGATTCATTACCGCGCAGCCCGATGATGATGATGATAATAATGATGTCATGGCGCCACACACACTACACGTGGCAATACGCGCGCGCGCGCGCCTTTTCCCTTAACACGGCGCATTCGGCAAATCCCGGACGGCGTCATTGGCCGCGATCCCGCCCGTTACGCAGACGATAACAGCATTCGTAGGAAAACTACTAGCTACATCATCTCCCCTTTCCCGCCGCCTCCGCCTCTTCCTTCTCCTTCTCCTTCCTTTGTTTTTCTCTTACTATTGCTGTTGCTGCTGCTGCTGTCCTCTTCCAGCTGTTGTGTCTGAACATACGATATTAGCCAGCATGTCTGCCCTGCGTCCTTTGGTGTCCACCGGCTTGATGGGTCGTGTAGGTGTAGGCGTGCTTCTTCTGCTGCTGCTGCTGCTGCTGCGCCTATCCATTCTAACCATGCTGCCATTGTATCTAGCTTTCTGGCGTGGCGCGTCCTATGGCGCGTCCAGTGGCCGCCACCCTCGGCAGCCGCATGCATTCCACGGGCACGCCCAAGGTAGGGTGGACGTGCACGCGACGATGCACCATGCTAACCACCGCCATCCACACAGGGTCTGAAGGAGCGTCTCGCGGAGATTATCCCGGAGAAGCAGGCCGAGGTCAAGCAGACGAAGCAGGAGCTGGGCGACAAGTCGCTCGGCGAGGTCACCGTCAACATGGCCTACGGCGGCATGCGCGGCATCAAGGGCCTCGTCTGGGAGGGCTCGGTGCTCGATGCCGAGGAGGGCATCCGCTTCCGCGGCATGACCATCCCCGAGTGCCAGAAGCGTCTGCCGGCGGCCATCGACGGCGGCGAGCCATTGCCCGAGGGCCTCTTCTGGCTGCTGGTGACGGGCGAGGTGCCCACCAAGGAGCAGGTGAAGCTCGTGTCGGAGGAGTGGGCGGCACGCTCGAAGCTGCCCAAGTTCGTCGAGGAGCTGCTCGACAACTGCCCGCGCACGCTGCACCCCATGAGCCAGTTCAGCATGGCGGTCACGGCGCTGCAGCACGACAGCCTGTTCGCCAAGGCCTACCAGTCGGGCATCAACAAGACCGAGTACTGGCAGTACACCTATGAGGACTCGATGAACCTCATTGCGAAGCTCGTGCCGGTGGCCGCGCGCATCTACCGCAACGTGTTCAAGGACGGCAAGGTGCCCGCGCTCGACGCGAGCAAGGACTACAGCGCCAACCTCGCGCACATGCTCGGCTTCCAGGAGCCGACCTTTGTCGAGCTGATGCGCCTCTACCTCACGATCCACTCGGACCACGAGGGCGGCAACGTGTCGGCGCACACCACGCACCTCGTCGGCTCGGCCCTGAGCGACCCGTACCTCTCGTTCGCCGCCGGCCTGAACGGCCTCGCCGGCCCGCTGCACGGCCTCGCCAACCAGGAGGTGCTGCGCTGGACGATGAAGATGCGCGACGCGATCGGCACCGACGCCACCGACGAGCAGGTCAAGGAGTATGTGTGGAACACGCTCCACAGCGGCCAGGTCGTGCCGGGCTATGGCCACGCCGTGCTGCGCCGCACCGACCCGCGCTACAGCTGCCAGCGCGAATTCGCCCTCAAGCACCTGCCCACCGATCCGATGTTCAAGCTCGTCAGCCAGCTCTACAACATCGTGCCGGGCGTGCTGACCGAGCACGGCAAGACCAAGAACCCGTGGCCGAACGTCGATGCCCACAGCGGTGTGCTGCTGCAGCACTACGGCCTCGTCGAGCAGGACTACTACACCGTGCTCTTTGGCGTGTCGCGCGCCCTCGGCGTGCTCTCGCAGCTTATCTGGGACCGCGCCCTCAGCATGCCGCTCGAGCGACCAAAGAGCCTGAGCACCGATCACATCCGACGCATGTTCAAGAAGGCCTAATCCACCTTGAAGGAAGGATGGACATCTGTCTGCGTAATATCTTTATACACCGCATGTCACCACTTGACAATAAAACGATCATCATCCACCACGACTATTATTATTGTAATGGCTATGGGTTTATTCGATCATTGCGCGGAAGAGAAGGCTGCATGTGACAGCGACTGTTCCATAGACGAAGGACGGGCATCAAGGAATGGCCGCTCATCCCAGACAACAATGATGGCCTGTGGATGAACTGGGCCATTTTAGCAGTTTTATTGGAAGAAAAAAAACTAATATTTGCTCGCTATTACCATGCTTGAGACCATTGCCATGATCCATGTGCAGATAGGCGATGGCGCATGGACATGTACAAGCATCGGTGCCACTATGGCAGCCGACATACACACACGGCGCAGCATGCGACCATCGACCATGAGCCAAGCAGTAAGCGGTGGAGCACATTCTGCGAATGGTCATCATATGCTGTGGGGGGCATCATTGGAGGACGGTGGTGGAAGATGGCGCGCGAATGTGAAGGCGGACAGAGGAGAAGCCAGCGGTGGTGGTGGTGGTGGTGGCGGTGGGTGGAACCCCTGTCGGATGGAAATCCACGCTAGCAACAGCGTTTTCAGCTTTTCTCCTCCTCTTTCTCCTTCTCTTTACCCATTCGCTTCGTTGACTGATAACAAAGGTATGCAACACATGTCCAGCATTGTTTGACATAGAGACGGTGGCGTGGAAGCGAGAGCGAGCGAGCGAGAGAGAGATTCGTCTGGGTCGAGCGGGGCGGTGTGGGCTATGCTGCTGATCTAACACGGCCTTGCTTCTATTCCTTCCCTCCATGCATGCATGCATATATACGTACAGCGACGGCACCATGCAGATCTTTGTCAAGACGCTGACCGGCAAGACTATCACCCTCGAGGTGGAGTCGAGCGACACCATCGACGCTGTCAAGCAGAAGATCCAGGACAAGGAGGGCATCCCGCCCGACCAACAGCGCCTGATCTTCGCCGGCAAGCAGCTCGAGGATGGCCGCACCCTCTCCGACTACAACATCCAGAAGGGTAAGCAAGCAAGCGAGCAGGCCATCGTGTCTATGTGTGTGCATGGTACTAATCGATGACCCAGAATCCACCCTCCACTTGGTGCTCCGTCTGCGTGGTGGTATCATTGAGCCATCGCTGAAGGCCCTCGCCTCCAAGTACAACTGCGAGAAGATGATCTGCCGCAAGTGCTACGCTCGTCTCCCGCCCCGTGCCACCAACTGCCGCAAGAAGAAGTGTGGCCACACCAACCAGCTGCGCCCAAAGAAGAAGGTAAGTGGCGCGGTGCAATGTACAATGCCTACCAGCTGGCCATATTGCTCATACATTGCTGCCCGCCCTCTTCCCTCTGTAGCTCAAGTAAATGTATTGGCTTTGTTGTCGACACCGTGTATGCATGCACATGGCGTCGTGTTCGGGCATTTCGACGTGGCCGATTGGATCCAGCGTGTGCTTGCTTGTATGCATATAGACACTCGATCGATATGTGTGTGTGGGCAGGCCATGATGGATACTACTGTGCCGCTGAATAAATCCCCTCAACTACTCTTCTACACTGCCATTTGGCATCCTCCTCCATGTCTGAACAATGATGATGCATATATTAGATGGACGACGACGACGACGACGATGTATTATTAACCATGAAGGAAGAAGCAGGAAGATGGAACATGCATGGCACAACAGTGCATCATCATTGCCATTGCCATCGCCATTGCTCTTTGCTTATTCCTCGTCGCTTTGGGCGGTTGCTGCCTGCTGCAGGGCAGCCTGAATGCGTTGGCGCTGCAGTGCCTGCGTCATTTGCAGTGCACGATTGGCATCGGCGTCCTCGTAGCCGACTGTTGTGAGTAGTTCGCGGGCAAACGCGCGAAAGTCAGCATCCGAGGCAAGCAGCTCGTCTAGCACAGCGTCCTGCTCGGCAATTCGCGGACAGCGAAGGATGCGCTGGATCGTCGCTTTTAGCCGCGAATGCTGCAGCTGTCGCTGGATACTTGTCGATGTATCTACACACACAGAGCATAGATAGAAGTATTAGCCATTGCGATAATGACTGGGCAGTGCACGTATACGGCACCTATGTTGGCTAGCTGCTCCTTCGTGAGTGGCAATGCCACCTCCGCGTCATCAACCACGGCATTCGATGCGACTACGTCCATGGATGGCTAGGCATGAGCAACGAGCAGCGTAGCATCCACCGTAGGATCATTTACCGGGAGGAACTGGCTCCACCAATGTCGAATCCTGCTTCTGGCAGGGCGTCTCTATTCGCTGCTCAGTATGGCTGCTGCACTCGATGGTGGCCTACATCGTACCTTTGTGCTTGCGCGAACATACCACAGAACAACTGAATAAAAGGACATGGCATCGATGAGTGGTGGCATAGGGAGCGCGTGCACCGTTGCTGCATCGCTTACAATGGCAGATAGCATGTCGGGCACTTGTACTTTGCCTCGGCCTCCATGCACACCTGGCAGGTGTTCGCTGGCTTCTGCTGGTCGCCCGATGGACCGGCGGGCTTCTCGGCACCGGCATGTGCCACGCGACGACGCTTTGTCATGGAGGAGAATGGGGCGGGGAGACGCGTAATGGGCGATAGTCCAAGAAGGAAAGCAAGAAAACAGACAAACAAAAACAAACAAATCTACATGGATTCACTTTGCAGGTCCATGCTTGCCGCATAGCAATCAACGCTGCATGCGCATGATCGTCTACATCGATCCAGCTATTCTGGTGGAGCGCGTAGATGCATACGTGCAATGGCACAGCTAGCCGAGTCAGGTGATGCGATGTCCACCATGACGATATGCACGTCATAGCAAGCAGGGTAGATGTGTTTGTTGATAGCACAGCCTTCTACGGCGATGCTTGTATACATCCACACGCTGTGGCATGGATGGCGGCGGCGGTGCATTCAAGCCGATGCCATTCCTTGCGGCCATTATATACTCGTGGGGACGTGCAATTTACAGAGGAATCTACACATCCACTGTATGTAGCCATGACGTTGGTTTCCTTTCGCTCTCTACCTTGTCCTCCTTGTTGCTCATCTACCGACATAGCACCTTCGTATCTACCTGTGTATAGTTACCCGTCGCCTACTACAACGCTATTGTGTACTATTTCCTCCTACCAGCCTATATTACCGCACGCCGTACGACTGACGCGGAGGCAGCCTCTGCCTATCCCTCTACGCATAGGTCACTTGTATATGTGTCATAGTGGAGGACGGCCGCGCTATGGCGTCCACGACCGTCCACACCTCCACGCCGGCCGACAGCACGGCCAGCCCGTCCAACCGGCTCAACCTCGTCAGCTTCCACGACCTCGATCGCAGCCTGCACGACACGAGCGACCATGCCTCGACGTCCGCGAGCAGCTCCAAGTCGACGGGCCCGTCAAAGTCGGGCATGTTCTCCAAGTTGATGCATCGCATGCGCACCACGCTCCATCATGCGACGGGCGGCCTCGATATCGCTGGATTGACGGGAAGCAGCAGCCACAGCGACAGCAGTACGACCAGTAGTCTTCGCTCGCCTTCCTCCTCCTCCTCCTCGACCAATCGTAGTAAATACGCGCAGCATGCGAGCCTGCCTGATGTGGCCGAGGAAATAGGTAGGCATCGCCACGATGAGCAGCAAGCGCGGCATCGACGGTTACTAGACCATGCTAACCGTGTACTGCAGATGGCGCCACTCCCCTAGAGCACCCGTCGATGCCCACGAGTCCAGCTGAGGAGCAGGCAGGCGTGCCAGCGACGGCCTCAACCGCTGCAGCAGCGACACCGGCGCGTCTGCGCATCACCCCGCCCGAGCCATTATCGATTGCACCGCTGGAGGATGCGCGCAGTAGCCACGACCAGGACAGCGCGGCATCGCCCGACTCCGTGCGTAGTGCGGGCTACTTTGGCTTCAACAGCAGTCTCGTGAACCTAAGCGGCTCGCTGATCACGAGCGGCATCAAGGCCGTCTCCAGCCGCTACACCGATCGCCACGCCCCGACCAGCGCGCTCGTCAACGAGGTCGCCGTGGGCACACCTGCCACGGCCACGACGACCACGGCTACGACGGCCACGGCCGTGCCACGCCCGCCGAGCCTCTACGGCATCCACGCGCCCTCGACGACATCGCTCACGGGCGGCGACTTTACGGAGACCTACGGCGAGCTAGGCCTGCCCTCCGCCACCGACCCGGATGAGGCCGCGCACTACCACCAGGGATCCTCGTCGGTGCTCTACGCGAAGTCCACCTACTACGCCTCGCCCATGGGCCGCACCACCTCGGCGAGCCGTGAACTGCGCCGCATCCGAGGCGAGGGCATCAGCCGCGACTACTGGATCAAGGACGAGTACGCCAAGTACTGCTACAAGTCCACACACGTCCACCATACTGTTACCTACCAATAGTTGAATAAGCACAGTGCCCGTGCTCAATTGATCCAGATGCTCGATGGGCTGTATGCCACGCGTGGCCAGCTTCGTATTGACCCTATCAATATCAATGTCAATATCATAGTAAGCGGAAGGCACGTGGTAGCCAACGCATGCAACGTACCATTTGGTGAATGCTATTCCATAGACGAGGT
>KZ989359.1:0-11292 GCA_003614755.1 Syncephalis pseudoplumigaleata | reverse complement strand
CGACGGAAACGAGGCGGTCGTCTACGCGCAATAGACGAAGAAAGTAGACACACACACTATATATTGCCACCAAGTGGCCAGCTATATGAATTAAAGCCTAGCATGATATATGCATTATTAATGGTACTACTGGATTTACTGGATGATCAAGGATGACGAAGGCTATTGCTGTACACGTGTGTGTGTGTGTGTGCGACTAAACCATAGCTTTCCCGATTGACGATTGTGCTGCCGCTTCTTTTCACCATTCATATTCTTCGCCTGTACTCTATGTCGTCGGATGCAGGCCGATAGTTTCCCGCCTACTTCGTCTTATCCTGCCAGGAGGCATACTGCTTGCTCTATCGATGCTGACGGTAAGCGAGGCGGTCCGTGGCCGCGTACGGATACTGAACGCAGCTGCGCTCCTTCCGTAGAGATCGCAGCGCTTGCGAGCACAGCAGGTGCAATCAGCCAGCCCGTCCACCGACGCGACCGAGCAGACCGACACGACCAGCAGCAGTGCCCATGCGGGAGCGGACGCCAGTATCGACGATCATAACGACAGCAACAGCGGTCATGGAGAAGCAGAGGCAGAGGCAGAGGCAGAAGCTGCTATGGAAGGTACAGTCAGGGATAAAGTGTGGCATGCAGCGGTATTAACCGAGGAGATGGCCGATCGAGCGATAGATGGACCGGCGTCTAGACGTAAGCGGTTTCGCGGTGCGGCCAGCTCGCCACACGAGCACGACAACGACACGACGCAGCAGGAGGGCGAATCGAGTGTACAAGCAATGAATGGTGATGATGGTGGTGAAGATGGCGATGGCGGTGATGCGCCAGTGGACAGTGCTCCTCCGGCAGAGGAGACGCGAAATGAGAGCGTCATTGATCTGACTGCGCTCGATGACGCGGGCGATGCTGCTAACGACGAGAATCAAACGCCCGTTGTGGTCATCTATTCGAGCGAAGAGGAGGATAGCGACGGCGATGGCAATAGCAATGGACCGGCAGCAGGTGCAGCAGCAGGTGCACGCACGAGAACGTCGTCTTCCCGACAGACTGGCGCGGCAGGTCATAGCGCGACAGCACATACGACCACGCACGCCAACCAGCGGGACAGCCACTCGGAGCTGCTTAGCTATCAGCACGAGCTGGAGCGGCAGATGCTTCAGGATGCGCTCAATCAATTGATGATGCAGACGCATGTCAGTGGCCCGCAGACGCGTGCACAGCGTCAAACTGCAATCGGCAACAGTAGAGGACGCGCCGCGCCATCCGAGCAGCAACTGCACGGGAGCACACTGTCATCGCCGACGCCATTCCGACGGCAGCCCAGGATATTCAACACGATCGTGCCAAGCGTGCTGCCGGAGGAGGAGGTGTGGCATGTACGGCAGTGGCAGGCGTTGATGGAGCCGGTCGTCCTGCACGAGCTCGGCCTGCCATGGGGCGCGATGGGCCTGCGACTATTCGACCAATGGTTCGACGAGAGCGAGGAGCATTCGTCGACGGCCAGCGTGCTTCCGAGGCGAGAGCGATCGCCGTTGCCGCCGGCGCGCGAGGGCTACTCGAGGAACATACTGCCGGAGGGGGAGGAGCTTGCGGAGCAGGTGGTCGAGACCACAGGCGCGCCTGCATCACTGGCCAGCAACGCGACGGATGGGCGCGCCGGCGTAAAGGGAAAGCAGCCCATTGATGCGTCAGCCGAGGACGGCAGTGGCGATGGCGCGGCTGTGCCGGATATGCCAGCACCAGCGGAAGAGGAAGTGGTGGAGGAGTGCATCGAGAGCGACTATGTGTGCGCGCGGTGTGAGGCAAGTCTGGCCATATACGCGCCGGACACAGCGGACATCGACAAGATAGGCAGCACCTGCATCTACGCGGCCAAGTGCGGGCACATCTACTGCCACGACTGCCTCAGACCGCTAAGGAGCCTGAAAAGGTGCTCGGCCTGCAACGCGTCCGTCAATCCGCGCAGCTTCCGACGGCTCTACCTGGCATGATTGCATAACAACAGCAGATGTACATTGATGATAATAGACTAGGCATTGTACTTTTACTCCATTTTATTCGTCATTAGCGGGGGGAGTGGGCAGAGTCGGGCGACGGGTGCCTTAGAAAGTCAAAAGGCTCAGAAATATAGTTTACAAGCATGCATCGCAGGCCATCAAATTTGAACTTGTGCCGGATGCTACGCATCTCCCGGTCGGTATCGGGCACCACCATGCCATAGCCTTCCTAATAAATGGCAATGGCGTTAGAAGGGAATGTGGTATTGTCTGGGCGTGCAAGCATCCTACCTGATATTGCAGCCACTTGTACGGATCATCCTGAGTCGTGCAGATGGCGTATACGTGCACGACATGCGGGGAACAGGTGCCGTCGGCCTTCAGCGGTCCCACTAGTGCGCGGCGGGTGCACCACACGCTTCCTGGCTTGCACTTCCATTGCCCCATCAAGCGCAGGCAGTGTCCGGTCGGCCGGTGGATTTCGTTGCCGTCCATGTGTAGCTTGATCATCGGCGAGACGTCATTGACGCTTGCGAATTGGCTCTCTGGCTCGGTCGGGCTTTCGGGTCTTGACTTGCGAGGAGGAGATAAGGAAGGTTTTCTGCCGAGGGATGGCAGGAACGCGGCATTGGCGGGCGTCGTATCGACGAGCGCAAACAGTAGGTGTACAAGGCAAAGGGCGAGGACGTGGAGGAGTGGCGTGGCGTGCATGGTTTACTGCGTGGTGGATTCGTTAAGCTGTGCCGCTCGAGAGATGCCGCCATAACCGGGGTCGTTTATATAGACGCCGCGTAGCATCGCGCAGATGATGTAGCCGCTCGCTAGCAACATCATCGCCGAAAATGGATGCCACATCAACGTGGTAGACCATGTGACGACACGAGAACGACCAACTTGAACGGACAGCCAACCGGTTGCAGTAGCAGCGAGTGCACGAAGTATGCCCGGATGATAGGCGCAGGCCATCCGTTGGCATCTAAACGACAAACAAACCGTCACTGTGCACGTGTCTGTCTCCATATGTCCTAGT
Organism: Syncephalis pseudoplumigaleata; assembly: GCA_003614755.1. Taxonomy (NCBI): domain Eukaryota; kingdom Fungi; phylum Zoopagomycota; class Zoopagomycetes; order Zoopagales; family Piptocephalidaceae; genus Syncephalis; species Syncephalis pseudoplumigaleata. Next base: position 8,271 of record KZ989359.1, on the reverse strand, counting down.
CGCCCTAAGCGGCCGCGAAACCATTCGCCGATAGCGGAGGGCATGTCCAGTATGCTTCATTTGTATTACCATCGCGATGGATGCATGTTTCGCCGTCCACTTTCTACAAGTCCACCATGTGAACAATTGCCAACTACACGTACAGGTTTATGCATTACGCGCTGAAACACGTGCATTGCTCGCGCGCTCTACCATGGCTCATTCAATGCCGCCCTGCGCTCCATTAAAGCCGATAATCGCCGGCCACCCTATGCTGCGCTAGTTTCGCTTCGCCACTAATACTCCTACTACTGCCCCTTCTACTCTGCGCTGGCGCATACAACACTCCCCTCCCCCTAATTGTTCCATCAAAAAGCCATTGTTGTTATTGCATTGCATGCTATATACTCTACCTCATCATCCTCATCATCTGCAATCTCGCAAGCAGCATCATGGACAGCTCAGTTGGCAGTCAGATCCTCTTTGATCGATTAGAAGATGCCAAGGTGCCGGCATCAGCACATCAGTTGATCGCGCGCTGCATCTCTGCGGTCATCCTCGTACATACGATGATGCTGATTATCGCGCTCCGGAACGCCATCTACTCGCTCGTAATGACCGTCCAATATCGTCATCGCCTTGCGCCCACTTGCTGCTTGCTTCTTTCCATTTGCGGCGTTGTCTACGCGCTGCTTGTACTCTACTACCACTTTCCCAGCAGCATGTCCTGCCACCGTCTCGTGCTCACCTCCTTCCTCCTTATCGCCCTCGTCAACGCCCTCAGCAGTGTGTTCCTGCTGGAGCGCGCCTATGTTGCACGCTGCGAGAGCAAGCTGGTGCTCGTGGGCGGCGGCGCAGTCATCCTAAGCAGCGTCGTCCTGACCCTGCTACAGGCGACCTCCATTACCGGCGTGCACGACGTGGCCGGCATGTGCAAGCCTGCGGTGCCCGTCTACACGTACTACCTGCGCTTCGTCATCGATTTTGTATTTAGCCTCGTATCCTTCGCCCTGTTCATCCACGTTACCATCCAGATGTACCGCCGTCGGAGGACAAACGCCTGGAGGAAGCTTGCCCAAAACGGCATCATCACCATGCTTCTCGTGTGCGCCACCCATCTGGTCAGCATGCTGTGCATCACCGTGGAGCCATTGAGCAAAGAGCCGGCCATGTTCTACCTGACCGACACGTAGGTGATGACGCGATCATGCGTCGAGATGGCGTCGCTACATGGCTGACGCCCTCATTAGGATCATTACTATGACGCTGCTCGTCGAGTACACTCGTTCGATGAGCAGGATCAGCAAGGCAGACCAGATCAGCGATATGCCCAGTAAGTGGCGCACAGGCTGCGGCAGCGGTTTATTCCAAGCATGGCGCAGTGGACGGCATCTAATGTGTATATGCTGATGCTCGACGTGCTAGTTCGCTGATCGTGCATGGCTAGTTCGCCGCACATTGCAGCTGGTCCACAATCGACTGCAGCAGCAGCATCGACCATGGATCACACAGGGTGCTGGACACGTCGATGCCCAGCGTGCTGAGGAAGAACGGGATACTGATCGGGTTGTAGGCGGCAGGCGACAGCGACAACATTGCTGGACTGGCAATATCGTGGCCGATGCCTCTCTTTGCTGCTATGCTGCAGTCTTTGCCGCTGTTGGCCGTCTGGCTTGGATGCTCCACTGCCTCGCCCCGTGCGTCATAGCCCGCCAGTAGGCCGGCCAATGCATCCGACTCTGCTGTTCCATCGCTGGCAGTTAGTGCTCGTGCCGCATAAGCAACGAATAAACCTGCACGCCCACCTATGGATGGAGATTGCTGCTGCTTTGCCTTCATGCCGCGCGCCCTGGATTGCTTGGACGAAGCGGCCTTGCCTTGCGATGGCTTGCGGGTGGGTGTCCGTGGACGGCGTACGATGCACGCTAGCAGATCCCTCCTCCCGCGCTGGAAGAAGTCGTGTCTGAATCGATCGGGCTCCCATCGCTTGGTTTTGCGTCTGGCGCGCCCGTCGGACAGCCGCTTGAAGCCGTACATCTGGCATGTCGATGGTTAGCCGCCCGCTTGCATCGTGCACACGCCGCGCCATGCCGCCTACATTCAGCTGTCGCTCGAACGATGCGAAGTGGTTCTGCGAGGTGAACTGCTTCAGCACACACTTTGTAAACAGCTGCTTGTCCCACACGGCAATGGCATCGCCGGTAGCTGTCCAGGAGATGAGCGAGCTGAACAGGCCGGATTCTATAATGCTGCCATCATCATCATGATGCACGCAATAGGTTAGCACTGGCATGCCCTTCATCGATGCACTGCCGCCAATGGCCACGCACTTGTATAGATCTTCTACGAACATTTTACGGGCAGAAGAGAAGAGGGAGAGATGAGGCAGTGCAATGCTGCTGCTTGGCTACTTCTATGGCGGGTATGCTGTTGCGGCTGCTATAAGATGCTGATGATGACTACACGCTGGCTGGATGCGCCGAACATGGATGCTTATATATGCATATGGCAAGGCATGCAATCAAGCACTCGTCCGAATGTCGGTCGTTAGTTGCAAGGCATGCCGATCTCTGGCGCGCCAATGGTTCCTGCGACACTGTACACCATTGTGCAGACGCCAGTGTACGGTTGGATGGTTGCAAGGCAAGCCACACGACGCTGAACAGCATTGTCCAGGCCGCCCGACAAAGCAGCGCCATGAAGCAGTGACAGTCTTCATGATCGGCAAACAAGGAGCATGGCGCTGCATTTGTTTCAAGTCACGCTTGCAGTAACCGCCATTACCCCCCACACCATTGCATCCATGCGCCACAGAAGCAAGCCGACGCTCGAGCCGCCATGAACAATGCATCTTTTTATTGCGCGCATTTCCAACTATGCTGAACAGCATTCGCTTTATTGGCCGCAGGCTAAAGCGTGGTGCATTCCTGCTTCTGCCTAGATCTTCATCAGGTAGCTGAGCAGGTCGACCTTGGTCACCACATGCTTGACAAGCATCGCTGCCGTGCTGGTTGGCGAGCCCGCCGGTCGCTCTGTGACGATGCCGGCGCTGTGCTGCTCGAAGAAGGCTTCCAGGTCGCGCAGGGGCGTGTCGACGGTGATCTCGGCGAACGGATGCTTGGCCGACGCCGCAAAGTGGAACATCACCTCCTCGACCGTCGAATCCGGGCTGGCGCGTCCAGAGGAGACGCGCGACAGCATGTGGCCAAGGGTGACCAGACCGGCCAGGCGCCCAGTACTCGACGAGACAACCGGCAGCTGGTCGAAGCCATCGCGCTGCATAATCTCGGTGGCCTGGCGGCACGATGTCTGTGATGCGGAGCGTGGCGCGGCACACACAAACGCGTCAGTACTCGGCGCATTCTGTTTGAGGGGAAGCCGCCAGAATGTCACTCCTACCTGTTCCGAGACCGTCACTGCATCCCGCAGGCCAAGATCCTTCACTGTGGCGCCATGCCAGCGATCCTGGTCTGCTGGCTTTGCTGCTGCTGCTGCTGCGGGTGCACGCGTGGTAGAAGGCAGGAAGGTGTGCTCGCGCATCCAGTCGTCGCTCAGGAACTTGGTCATGTAGTTGCGCACCGAGTCGGGCAAGATGACCACGCAGCGCTGGCCCTTCTTCAGCGTGCGCGCCGCCTTGAGAACACCGGCCATGGCCGAGCCCGACGATCCGCCTGGCAGCCAAGGGACATGTACAGTCATCAGCAACTGTTGTGTGTGTATGTGCGCTGCCATAGAAGCCTGCTCCGGCCTTACCGCACAAAATGCCTTCTTCGCGGATCAGTCGGCGCGCCAGGGCGAACGATTCCCTATCGTCCGACTTGTACCATTCGTCGATGTACTTGCGATCCAGCACCGCGGGAATAAAGTCATAGCCAATGCCTTCGACCTAGTGTTGTTCCAATGGTGCCATGGTTAGCACTTGCTGCCTAGTCGCTGCATTGCAGCATGGCCGGCCAGACGCACCTTGTACGAGTCGGTTCGCTCGTTGAGCGATGCTGGCTCGGCCAGAATCGAGCCATGCGGATCCACGCCAACAACCTAGCCAGGCTCGTTAGCCGGTGCAAGCGGGCCTCATGCGTGCAGCCTGCACTGCTCCTCCTCACCTTGACGTCAGGACACGCTTCCTTGAGCCGCTTGGCAATGCCGGTGATCGTGCCGCCCGTGCCTGCACCGGCCACCACCATGTCCACGCGGCCATCGCACGCCTGCAGGATCTCCTCGGCCGTGCCGTAGTAGTGCGCCAGCGGGTTGTTGACATTCGCGTACTGGTCGAGAATGACGCTGTTGGGGATCTCGGCATTGAGCTTCTTGGCCACGCCGATGTGCGATTCGGGCGCATCCCACGCGGCCTCCGTTGGCGTGCGAATGATCTCTGCGCCCAGCGCCTTAAGCACATCCACCTTGGCCATAGAGAGAGAGAGACGGATAGCTCATTAGCAAGCGGGACATACACGTGCATGCTTGCAAGCAGGGCCTACCTTTTCCTTGCTCATCTTCTCCGGCAGCGTGATTATGACGCGATAGCCCTTGACGGCGCCAGCCAGCGCCAGCCCGATGCCGGTGTTGCCCGATGTCGGCTCGATGATGGTGGAGATGCCCGGCTTGAGGATGCCGGCCTTCTCGGCCTCCTCGACCATGCGCTTGCCGATGCGATCCTTGACCGAGCCGCCCGCGTTGAAGAACTCGCACTTGGCCAGCACCTCGCATTCAATGCCTTCCGCCTGGGGAATGCGGTTGAGGCGCACCAGCGGCGTGTGGCCGATATGGTCCAGTATGGTGTTGCATATCGCTGGCTTTTGACTATAGGCAAGCAGAGGCACGATGGTATCAAGCTTGCCACTCCTTCGGTCAGTGCAACTGCCCTGCTTACCTCATATTGACAACGTAAACACCAAGAACTGTGAATAAACAGAGAGAGAGAGAGAGAGCAAGAGAGCAAGAGAGCTATGGAGAGCTGGAAGCAACAAGGCAGCAGGTGAAGGGAATAAGGCGAGAGGTAGCGCAGGAAGGATAGGCCTGACGGCGGTGGTGGCAATTGCAGGCCGTGGTGTGCGCGCGCGCATGAGTGCTCGGAGTTGTCGCGTCATATCAGGTGTGAATTACAAATCGACTAATCAAGGTTACTAATCACATTGTTTTGTTGCCATTCTCGAGATGACCGTCCCATTCGGCTCTAGTATCCGTTGAATTCACGGTCAGAAGCCGTGCCATACTTGTAGGCAATAAAGATACGAAGCACGATGGATTGATCTTATATTTACTGCTATCCAAGTACATCATCCAGCCAGGCAGCCATGCCCTTCTCGCTGGTTGCGGCACTGTTTGCCGATGCTGCATCGCCACGTCCTCGTCCTCGCCCTCGACCACGTCCTCGGCCACGACCACGGCTCACTGTCGGCGATGGATGCGCAGTGACAGCCATGGCATCTACCAATATGCGTCAGCGCATCGTAGTACTAGTAACATGCCTCGCTTGCCTACCATGAACACTATTGCTTGGGCTTGTCGGCGCATTATGCTGCGGCTGTGGCGTACTCGCTGCTGCCCTTTCCTGCCCAGCGACAGCCACAGCTGCAGATGGCCGAGCCCGCATTGTTTCCTCGTCGCCCAGCATCTCTTCCTTGGCCGTGGCCAGTGGAACTGCCTCAGCATCCGCGGCAGGTTTCGCCAAATGCTGCCGGCGCTTCTTCACCGTTTCCATAAGATCAGCAATGGCATCTTGCGTTACAATCGGTTCGTCGAGCGGTATCAGATCAGCATCCTATCCAACATACAGCGTGCGTGTGTAAGCACTTCAGGCATGCTATCGACAATGCCCGTCGTACATCTTCCTCGATGGCCGGCCATGCATCGCTATCTTGCTGCGACTCATCACAGGCATCGTCGCGCTGCTCATCCAGCAATGACTGCCTAATGTCCAGCTGCTGCCACAATGTCAACGAGCCGAGCAGCGCCTCCAGACGTCCGTATTCCACTTGCAATCCGGCAGCGTCGTCCGCCTACGAATTGCCCGCCTGCTTAGTAGGCAGCACATCGTGTAGCATCGCATGGAGGCGAACCAACCTGGCCGGCATCGCCATCCGCCGATTCAAACCATGCGTGCTCATCGTTGAACTGGAAGAACGCGCTCTGGTCCAGGGCCGTGTTCTCTGGCAGCATCGCCTCTGTAATCCGCCTGGCTGCTATTACTGCTGCACCGGCCGCCACCCACCTTGCTTCCGTATCATATCGAGTAGCTGGCCAAGTTCGTGTGCCTCCTGCGCCTCGTTGCGCAGCTCCTCCGTGTCGAGCTCGTGTCCATCCAGCAGGCTGTCCTCGTCGTCGCTGGGCGGCAGCTCTCCTGCCTGCGCGGCAGTCTCGCCAAATATATTGGTCGCGAAACGTGCTTCCCTCACTGGAGCATGCTTAGTGCCCGCAGCAAGCAGTACGGCCGCCACCTACCGACATGGGCTGGCCTGCCACCGCGTCTGCCAGGCGTACGCGCGGCAGTGGCGGGCGATCCGGCCGTCGTGCCCTTCCTGGCCTGGTAGCGCCGTGATGCGCGCTGCTTATGAGGATCGGGTCGCATGGCGTCGTAGGAAATAATAAAGACGTGGCATTCCAGACGAGCTCGCGCTTACCCTTCGAGGCGCGCTGTTTTCCCTTTTCCGCGTTTGTTCTCTGCCGCGCTAGCTCGCCTTGTCGTTGTCGCCACTGTCGTCGTAGAACGAGCGAGGAAGGAATCCCGCACTCATGGAAGCTGTTGTCCGGCAGTTCCGCGCACGTGGCGCATGCGTCACTGCAGCCTGGCTCGTTACGGCTGCGGCGCGCCTGCCGCGAACGCTTACCAACGCGCACGAGCGACTCGAGGCACTGTGGCAGCGCTTTCTCCGTCTTCCGCTTAGGGACACGAGCGAGGCGGCCCTGCCGGCCGATGCGCTGTATGCCCACAGGGTTATGCTCAAGTCCTGCATCGTCGAAGTGGTCGCCGTGGATGAAATTGGCTATGCGCATCCGCGCCTACTCGATGCTCTCGCCGGCCCGGTTCTGCCAGGCGGCGTGCAGCAATCGGCGCAGCTAGACGACGAGAACGAAGACGACGAGGGCGTAGACGTGGATTTGGCAGCAGCAGAGGAGGAGGAGGAGACTATGCGCCAGGACACAGCGGCGGATGACCGGGCGCGCCGTTTGCCGCGCGGTACACTGAAGCTAACGCTGACCGACGGCCATGGGATGCTGTTTGGCTTGGAGAAGGTGCGCACGCCAGCACTGGATCTGCGCATGCCACCAGGCAGTAAGGTAGGTGTCCGCTGGACTAGGCGTGCATGGGCACTGTTTTGAAAGCTCAATGCACGTAGATATGGCTATCCGAGGTGGAGATACGACGCGGCGTCATCTACCTGAAGCCAGACACTGTGCGTGTGCTGCGGTGTGGACGCAATGCCGCGCAACTTGCAGCCATGGACGGCATGCCGCTGGATCCGAACGAGCAGGAATTGCTGTCGATGGAGGAGCTGGAGCTACGTCTGCAGCGCCAACTCGATCGCATAAGCAGTTCGCGCACTTGATGCACCAATGCAAGTAGCTATTAGACAGCCGCACATTGCTCGACTACTCCTCCTATTGTGCAATAGAGTATTACTGTACTACCATGCTCATGTCTGCATTCCTTGTGGCTTCAGTGCTATTCGTACAATAGGCTTCATTATCGTGGCAATGGCCGCTTCCTGCAGCATCCAGTGTTTTGCTGCATGCAAATGGTACATTCGCATTGCTGATCTTTAGGGAAGGATGCTTGATATGTGGCTGACTGCATTGCATACACAGCGCATTGTCGAAGCAAGCAAATTGGACGGGAAAGCATGGCATGAGAAGAGAGAGAGAGAGATGACTATATTCTAACAATGCTGCACATGATATGGAAGTGAAATGCATTGCTGCTACACAGCATCAGCACGTTGGAATCGCGCAGTAGGCCATGCTGGTTGCACAAGCATGCTTCCTTGATGTCGCACATTTGCTGAGAGCAATGCAGCAAGTAGCGCATCATTAGCATGTTCCCGCCTTCAATTGCGATGAGCAGACTGGTTGTCCAGCACAGTGCCAGGCTCTGTTGCTATGCTGACGCGGCCATACCCATGATATAGATGACAAAGCTATGATGCACAATATGGCACAACAAGCGGCTGAGAAGCACGCAGCATCAGTGTAGAGCTGAGCAGGTTATTGATCTATTTGCGGCACGCCAAGAGAAGGCGTGTGATTATGATACACAATTTCAAAGTAGGCTCCTTGTGGCACCGTGCTGATGCA
>KZ989358.1:0-11325 GCA_003614755.1 Syncephalis pseudoplumigaleata | reverse complement strand
CACTATGCAATCGCATGATCCAGCCATTTATCGCATTGTACATCATGGCTGCACCGTTGCTGTCACGGTGATGGCACCATCCTAGTGGCGGCATTGACGTGCAGTAACATGACGATGCGTGTATACACTGCTTGCTATTTGGTTGATTTGTTGATGCTACTTGGCATGGCTGTGTGATGTGGTGTGGTCTGTCATGGCGAGAGCGCGCCATGCGCGCAGGGCAACTGGTACCACTAGAAATCTTGAGTCTGCCACTAGCAAACACCAACGCAACGCTTTTTAACGTGGGCGAGCGCACCGGCTCCTTGAGAGGCCGAGATAGGGCAAAGCGAGGCGCCTACACGCTTGAAGACGTCCTTCACTGGTCGGAAACACATCAGCAATCCGCTTCAGACCAACAGAGGCAGCCGGAGCCGTGATACGCAACTACCAAAGTGGCTGTTTACACTTCTGCGAAGGAACCCTGCAACAGCTACGCAATCTCACCGCAAACCCGACTCGCGCGGAATCCACCACCTCGGCCCCCGGCCATCGAGAACAAACAGGAATGACCGACCGACCGACCGATGCCCCGCGTGTAACCTACATGGCGAGACGTTACCTCATTATTTCTTTTATCGCAATCGCGTTTGGGTTTTTTGCAAATGTCAGATCGGTGCCTAGATAAGATTTGCATACTTTCACGCCTTTCGACGCCGTTAGAGTTGGCTGACGTCCTGAAGGGGCTACAAGGCCGGCGCAGATCACTATCGGGAATTGAGGTCATGCATGCCAGTGCTGTGTGGCAACACGAGAACAGTGCAGTCGCAGCAGCAAGACGCGCCAGTCCATCCTTCGACGCAGATGCAGCATCATACTGCATGGATCAGCGAAGGATGATGGCAACAACGATGATGATAGTACCCGCTGGACTCACTGACATGGCTGCTTCTGTTGTGTGGAGTCGTGTGTGTGTGTGTGTGTGTGTGTGCCAGCATGCAAGCAATGACGCCTTGCTCTCCATGGCTACTCTATGGCGTACACATGCTGGCCGGTTCTTTCCTTTAGATGGCGCTCTCTTTGCACCGTACTGACAGCAAACATTCACGCATTCTGTTCCATGCACATTTGCACTTGGGATGGTTAGCCGACCCGCATTCCAGCGCTGAGCGTATGCAGACCATCATGCCACGGTCAAATAAACATACTGGCGTGTAATGCACTATGAGCATGGATGATTCGATATTTGCCCATTCATTGCGTCATTCTATTGGCATTATCATGCTTCCTGCTAGCATGGCGATGAATGACGATACCAATGATTGCCTTATTGTGTGATTACGCCTATGTGAGTCAACATCTACAAAGACACGTGTGTGGCGTGGTGTGGAGGAGAGAAAGGGAAACCAAGCGGGAGAAATGGCGATCTGTGACAACGGATGGGTGTGCGCCTGACCAAATCCGCCTTCATTTTGTTATTATCGTTCTGCCAGCTTCAATATCGTTTCTCTCTCTCTCTCTCTCTCTGTTAAGCGTCACTATGGCGGACAACGAAGGTCATCCCGTGAAGCTGTACGTCTACGATCTGTCGCGTGGCATGGCCCAGGCCATGTCGATTTCACTGACCGGCCGTCAGATTGGTAGGTGAATTGGGGCTACGACAGCCGTTATGACTGCTGTTACGTCCGACCGCTGACACTGTGCTCTATTGACTACACAGACGGTATATGGTAGGTGGGGAGGGGGAGACAGTGCGCTTCAAAAGGCTTAGGCTTAGGCTTGTGCTGGCGCTGCTAAACGCAGGCACACCTCGGTGGTTGTTTACGGGCAAGAGTACTATTTTGGCCAGGGCATCCAAGTGGATAGGCCGGTAAGCACGCACGCTGCGTTCGTAGCGGTCTGGACTAATTCGCTTGCAGGGAACGACGGTGCACGGCAATCCATTGCGTGTCATCGATATGGGCGTGACTTTCCTGCCGCAGGAGATATTTGTTGAATTCCTGGAAAACATTCGCGAACGATTCAGGTATGTAAAGGCGCGACAATGGCCACAGGCCGCGCTGCTCAACGTGGTTTACTGCTGCTGCAGCGCGGAAAAGTATCATTTGCTGGATCACAACTGCAACACCTTCTCCAGCGAGGCCATTCGCTTTCTTGTCGACAAATCGATACCCGAGTACATTACGGGTAGGTGCGGCGAGCGCGCTGAACAAAAGGGAGGCACTCTAATCAGATACGCCTGAGGGCAGATTTGCCGGCCGATTTCCTTAGAACGTTAGTAGACAGCGGAACCATGACCCTGCCTCATTCGTTGCTCACCGGGACGACAGGCCCTTTGGACAGCAGATGCGCCCGCTGATCGAGTCGTTCTTTGGTCCCAGTCAGCTGCGCCCAGCTGCCATCCCGGCTGCCCAGCCGACGGCACCGTCCTCCGTCAAGGAGGCGGCACTGGTCCCCAAGCGGCTTTTGTACGAGGCGCGCAACCTGGCGACGCTGAACAATCTGCTAAGCAGCAATCGCGCAGTAGTCGTCTACTTTACGTCGCAGGGATGCCCGCCGTGCCGTGTTATTGCTCCGGAATTCCAGCGGCTTATCACCGACCCGGAGGATTTCGATGGGACTGTGGCGAGAAAGCCGATCATTGGTGTCACGGTGGACACTGGCGCGGCGTATGATATCGCGATGCACTATCAGATTCGTGGCACGCCGACATTTATGTTCTTCCTGGACGGCAAAAAGGTGCCTTGTAGACCTGCTGTGATTATGCATGCCGGACGATTCATTGACAATGCTTAGGATCATGAGTTTTCCGGGGCCAATCTGCCGGAACTAAAATCTAGCATCAGTCTACTAAGATTTACCGCATATCCACGTAAGTGCACTAGGCCCTCTGTCGCCGGCACAGATAATGATGGTTGCGCAGCGCATCCGCACGAGAAGTTGGATCTGCCTGCGTTGAAGCGGTTTTCCGCTGCACCAATCCTCTTCGCCACGCCGCCCAAGACCGCCGCAGCATTTGGGAAGCTGCGAGAGTTTATCACGGCATATGAGGCACTGGGAGGACGCACACTGCTGGGCGAATCGCACAGGCAGCACTTTGAGTCGTTGGAACAATGGTTTATGCGCTGGGAGCAGGAGAAATCAAAGGGCAATGCGTTTAATGAGGATTTGCCCGCCAACTGGCATGTTGCAATGGGTAGGCGCTGGCTAATGATGAGGCGCCTAGATGGACTAACGCTGGTGACGCGTAGATCATCTGCTAATGAGTCTGCCCACGGACAAGGCATTTCCGCTATTGGATCTCGTGCGCGTGATACTACTGAGCAGGGCCGGTCGCGCGCATTATGCATCCAGCAAAGGTGGTTTTCTTACTAACGCTCTATTGCAAAACATTGCGCGTATCCAACTGCTTACTGGCGCGATCCATTGTTGCAGATTTAACGCTGTTGGCGGCATTCCATGCGGCCACCATTCGCGATGCCTCGAATAAGCCGGCACCACGGCCCTACATACTGCTATGTCTGCGTTGTGTACGTGCATTGCAATCACCGAGCAACGGGTGTGCTGACGTAATTTGCAGGCCTGTCATCTATTTGTCGAGCCTGCAACCAGCGACTGGACTTTGTCGACAGCCAAGTATAGCTTGCCACCTGTCGGTTACGACACCAAGTCGACCGTGTCACCGCATGAGGTCATTACGGGGCTGCTGGTGCAGTCGCTGCTGGCGGAGGATGCCTCCACACGTCGTGCGGCCGCATCGCTTGCATTTAATGTGGCAACGCGTGTCTGTGAATTGCGCGCCGGCACTGAGCATAGCGAGGGAGGCGTTATATCGGACGCCGCCGAGACGAACATACAGAACGACGATGCCTGGCTGATCGAGTGTGCCAGCGCGGTGGTCGAGGCGCTGAGGAACGAGGGAGACGAGGAGATTGGTAAGCAGAGGAGAGACGACATGCAGTGTCATTTTACTGAGCAGGCATGGCGCCATCATTTGCGGCATGCATGCAGTGTACCGCCTGGCCTCGGCACTGGCACGTCTTGCTCTCCTGGGACCACCGAGTCTTTCCCAGCTGCTCCAGGTGCTCGAAGTGTCTGCACTGGCTCGGGCAAAAAGCGCCGAAGTAGTCAAGCGCGAAGAGGTGCGCCAGATGCTCAGCGATCTGGCCCTTCTGTCCGAGACGGAGAATGCATGAGCATCCTTGATAGTAAATGATGACGCCGGAGGCAATGTCTCTCTTCAACGTCGCAAGTCGCTGCTGTCAATATCCGTTTGGTGGACAGCACTGCTCCCATAAACAATAGTAGGCTATGCCTTCTACTAAACAGCGATCATTCAATTAATGGCGAAGCAGACGCGCTATCGCAATGTTTGCATATTGTCCACTTTCGTGTCAAGCTATGCAAAGCACATTAGCATTCCCCATACTGCTATGTATTGATGCATTGCCACAGTAACAAGCTGCACCACATCGTTGCAATACGCTACACTGCCTTAAACTGCGCTTGTTTGCTTCTATGCTTCCCCTTACACTCCCAATATACGCATCACGTGCATACACATATTGAATAAGGGTAACTTTTTATTGACCATCCACTCCGACTTATTACGCCAGTCTTGCCTTATCATGGTGAGGCGCCAGCTTAGATTCGGGGCCCTTCTTGTATGTTGCTGATCCAAGATCGTGCAGCACGCGCCGCACTGTAACTGCGCTCACGTCGATGTCTAGCTCGTCTTTCAGGCATCTAGCAACCTCAGCTGCGCTTTTTGCCTTCCCCGTCTTCACCAGGCGAAGGCAGTAATGTCTTGTCCGCTTAGACAACTTGGGCGCCCGACCACCTTTTTGCTTTGGAATGATTAGCCCGTGCGCTCTTTTGATGTTATTGACCGTGGAATTAGATATTCCAACGGCCTTCGCAATTGTGCGCTCCGACAGACCATCATTGAGCAGCTTAATGGTCTGTAGTTGGATGTCCTTGCTTGTGGCCCGCATGCTCAACCAATATGAAGAAAATACACTTTCACTATAGGAAAAAAGAATAGTTTTCAGCAGATAACCAATTGCATGGATGTGACAAAGCGTCTGCAGTAACGTAGGGCCCAATAAGCTAGTTTTCAAACACCATTTATTATTACTGAAGCATTGGCAAAAAGGCTCGAATAAAATGACCACACAATTACTTATGTAATAAGGTAAGGGCAGTTCAGTGTTCATGATGGATCATTCATTAGATAGCCGAGAAGCAGGACCACAAGCATATATATCTCTCTCTTTCCACATATATATGTTATGTGGTCATGTATAGGTGATTATTCTGCAAATCAAAGGTAGCGGGAAAAAGGGCAAAACACCTGGGCAGTTTTAGTGGCAGTGTACATTGCCATAACCTTGACTAGTGTCAATTGTGGATTTTGATCCAACCAAGCCATATCCCACCATAAACGGCGACATTGCACTTATACGCAGTTGCTACTACTACTACTACTACTGCTGCTGCTGCTGATTCTTCATCTCAACGTCATTCCAATTCCTGTCGTAGACATTCCACATCTGCCATTGCCAAGCGTAGCTGTTGCTTACCTGTAGCATTACATATTACGCAGTATGAACGCACCAAAGCTGCTCAATGCGCTTAGTCGTCTGGGAGTGCTGGGCAATGCTGTATCACGCGAATATGATATTGGCCGCGAAACAGGGCAGGCCGGCCTATGGAAGATTCATACGGCGACCAAAAAGTCGACGGGACAACGCGTGTCTGCATTTGTATCCTTGCCGCGGTCTACTTGGAGCAGAGCGAGCGCAGATGTAAGCCTTGACGCCTAGCTTGCAGATCTTCGACAAGAAACTGTTCGACTCTCCCATGATGCAGCTGTCGAACCAGGAGCGGGAACAAGTGTGCGAGCTGCTAAAGCGCGAGGTGGGCAGGCTACTAGCGTGCACACGTGGGGCAGACCATCTACTAACGCGCACCGCCAATCCAGGCCATGCAACTGACGCGACTGCGACATCCATCGGTGTAAGTGGCCTGTACCAGTCGTGCACACCACTATTGATGTGTTATTAATGTGCGCGCAGGCTGGAGGTGGTGGAGGCGGTCGACGAGTCGCGAACGTCCATTGCATTTGCCACCGAGCCATTGCTGGCCACGCTGGGTGACCTGGTGCATGGTCGGCGTCGCGGCCAGGTAGCGGAGGACGGAGAACCATTTGAGCTGGATGAGCTGGAGATCCAGAAAGGCCTGCTCCAGCTGGCGAAGGGCCTGCAGTTCTGTCATCAGGATGCCCATCTGGTTCATGGAAACCTGACGCCAGACTCGGTGTTTGTCAATGTGAAGGGCGACTGGAAGCTGGGAGGGCTGGCGTTCAGCACATTTACAAATCGGCCATCTGGCAGTCCCGGGAACGAGTTGCTGCTGAGCGAGCTCGAGGACTTGCTGCCCGAAAACTGCCTGCCAATACGCGATTATATGGGTAAGCGGACGTGCAGTGCTATTCTTGGACGAGGGAAACGTGTTGATGCATGCTGCATTGCCATGAACACGCTTACGGTTAGCGGCGGAGCGGGCCTTTGACCATCGGGTCGACTTTCCGTCGGATATCTTTTCGCTCGGCTGCATCATCCATACCGTGTACTACAAAGGCGAGCCGCCCGTAAGATCCGGCCGGACGAGTAGTGCGCATAAAACGGCACTGAACGCGTTGAGGGACAAAGCATTTGAGCAAATCCCAGCTGGGCTTCGAGGCAAGTAGACGCGGCTGCCAGCATCGTTGCTCGCAGTACTTATGCACCAGCTAGGCATGGTGCATCAGATGCTCAGTGGCACGCCCGAGTCCCGTCCTACGGCGGCGGCCTTCCAGCAGTGCGGCTATTTCGACAACCTACTCGTTTCCACAATCCGCTTTTTGGAGGCCTTCTGCGAGAAGTCGCGCGATCAGAAGATGCAGTTTCTTAAGGGGTTGCCCCGCGTGCTGCCCGAGTTTCCGGAGCGTGCTCTGAAGAAAAAGGCAGGAAACGCTGCGTTGCCGCCCCGGCCGATGCTCTAACTCTACGTGCAGGTGCTTACGTTATTGCTGGAGGAGATCAAGGATCATTCGCTACTGCCGCTTGTGCTGCCGAATATTTTGTTTATTGCCGAGAAGACGTCCTCCATCGACTTCACAAATCGAGTGCTACCCTGCCTAAAGCCACTCTTCACTATGAAGGAGCCGGCAGTGGCGGTCATTGCTTTGCTGGACAAGACGCGCGTGCTTCAAAAGAAGACGTCGCCTGCCGTGTTTAAAGAAGGTGAACACACACACACATATATATATATATCGCTTGCTGCAATGCGCTGGAGACTAAGACTGCTCTTCAATGACGACTAGAGGTGCTGCCGCTGGTGATTAATGCGCTGGATAGCACGACGCCTGCTGTCCAAGAACGTGCTCTCAAAGTGCTGCCAACGGTGGCTGAGGCGCTGGACTACACGGTTGTCAAGAACTCCGTATTTCCGAAGACGCAGGTAGGGGCGTCGACGGCAGACGATCAAGCATAGCCGATGCCGGATAATCCCGCTAATAGCCCTTAATGATCAGGCACTCTACTGCACCACCAATGTGCTATCGGTCAAGGTGAACACGCTGATTTGCTTCCATGCCATGCTAAAGACCCTGGATAAATTCACGATCGTGGAACGATTGCTGCCGATGCTATCGCAAGCGCGTAGCCGTGAGCCGGCAGTAACGGCAAGTTTGGGCCGGCACATGCATCGCGTTGGCTAATATCCTCTCTCGCTAGATGGCATCGTTGGTGGTGTACGATGAGATTGGCCGCAACCACCTGGACAAGGAGCAAGTAGCCACGGCGGTTATCCCGGAGCTATGGAAGATGTGTATGGATCCAGCATTAAACCTAGCACAGGTAATAGCTGCCGAAATTAGTATGCTATCGTAAGATTTTTATATTGACAACGAAATCACAGTTCAAGAAGTTTATGCAGTCCATCTATGAGCTGTCGGATAAGATCAAGGTCATGCAACTGAAGCATCTAGGAGAAATGAAGCGAATGAACGAGTCGGCAGCATCAACTCCGCCCAGTTTGACCGCAAACGAAGGCAAGCCAATGGGATCTAATACTAATTGTCCATTCGTTACTTACCATCCGACAGCAAGTGGGGCATCCCAAGTGTCGATGAATGATTTTGAAAGCCTGCTTGCGGGCAAATCCGTTGATTTAGCGCCAAATAGCACGAGCGATGCGACTGATTCGACGGCGTTCGCGTCGTTGGTTGGCAGTAAAGCTTCCGACATCAAGAGCACACCAGCATCGATGGCCAGCACACTAGCGGGTATGGCCAGTGATCCATTTTCAAGCTTTGTCTCCAATAGCCCCAAAGTAAGCAGGCAAATAATGGCAGCAGCCTTATTAGCATTGACCATACGAATGTGTCGTAGGCAGCATCCTCGAGCACATCCACACCAGCTTATGTCGCAAACCCCGGCATCGACAATGCAACGCTCACTGGCAGTAAATCGCTGAGCACATTGGCGTCAATGATACCGGTCTCTATCAGCACCACTGCCGCATCAAGTAAGATCCCGTCCATTCCACTGGCCAGCTCTGCATCGACGCATCTCCCGCATCCATCAAGCGCCTCGCATAATGTTGCATCGCTGTTTCCGCCCCCGCCCCCGCCATCCTCCTCGGCCTCCGCGACGACCACGCCCCAGAATGCAGCTATTTTCACGACACTGCCCGAGCGCAACTCCTTGACCGCTTCCAGCAACAGCAGTGGCCATACCAGTACGGGCACAGCTAGCATGATGGACACTGCGTCATCAATCTTTACATCTACTGCCCAGCCTATGATGCCATTATGGCCAGCGAATCCAAGCACCCCCGCTGCCTTGTCGCCCCAGCCACTGATGGCTCAGGTGAACGGCAATAGCCAGGCTTCGTATACGAGCACAGGCAGATTTGTGCCGTCCCTTAGTGCTACGACAATGATACCTGCTCCGCTGACATCGTCATCAGCATCATCACCGCTCACCGCGTCAGGGAGTGCGCCGTCTTCGCGCAAGAATTACGACCTGTCCGGATTTGATCCTTTATTGTAGAGCGTATGCCGTCTGTGCTTCTGTAAGTATCTCTTCTCCGTCGTTCCTCGTATAATAAATCGTAGCATGTTGTTTGTCATGCTTCAATGGATGCTGCAGCTCTGTATAAGTGTGAGCGAGGACGGATAATAGTGCCCTTGCCGACCATATAATTCTACACTATTCTTATAATAAACGACGGAACCTTCGGCCACGACTTTGCCCACATTTACTTTCGAGTGTCATTAGCACATGCACTAATTGGCACTAACAATACCTTATACATTGATTGCTGATAGTGATGTGTGCATATATAGGTAGGTGATAGCAATCAGCGCATTGGAGCAATAGATATGTATGTAAGAGAGCTGATGTTTACATAGCAGAGTGCAAGCCTGCTTTCTTCCTTCTGCAGTATTGTTGTAAGCCATTATGGAATGGCCCTATCCGCAACACCGGCCTGGTTTTCAGTGATTGCATAAGCTTGCGAATAATGAATTGAATGCCATGTCCACTAGGAGGATAGGCTTGCTGCTATCAGTGCATTGAGTTGCACTGAAGTCTGGGATCGCCGCTCCTTCATAGCAATGTAGCGGGAGTGCTTCAGTGAGTGGTGCTCTTGAATGTATGATCGTAATGTGCTGCACTGCTCTTATCAGACATGGCAGCAGCATTGCCTGTGCATCTGTGTACAGCTGGCTGCCATTCAAAGGCATAGATGGACTGTTTGCTTGGCTGCATGCCGCTGTCGCAGTAGCTAGTCTAGCCACAATGTGGACCGTAACATCTAAGCGTCGTGCATGCCGTCTCCACCGGTGGAAGAGCGTAGTTGCGTTAGCTATCTTGATGACTAGCCTGACTGAGTGATGCAACTGCGGACATGGACCACACAGCTAACCATTGCTGGGTGCCGTTTGTGCTCGAATGTTCTGGATGCACTACTGGCTGGCCAATTCCCGCGTATGTGCTGCATGCTTGCACATCGTGAATATCTTCCGGTGAATGCAGCATTGGATCTATGGGCCATGACAGCTGCATGCTGCCCGTCGCATCATATGCATATTCGATGCGGTGTAGCTATCTGTGGCGGATGGCTATTTGTCTGTTTAGTAGCCGGGATAGGCGCTACGACATGCCTTGCACAATCGCTGCGTGTGCTGCCATTGCCCACGGCAGCATCGATCCTATGGTGGCAATGATGGCCGTTGAATGACCATGCCATTCACGCACATGATGGGTGAGCTGTATTGGCTGGTTGGTTGCTCGCTGTCGGGCGGCAAGCGTATGCAAGGTTGGCACAGCCATCGCCAATCATCACCGGGCTATTCGCCACGTGGTATTGCATTTGGATTTCCATGGATGCTCGTCCTGGCTCGTGACCGCTACAGTGCCCGGCTGACCGCACTGCTCAGCCAGGATGGACGCGTAAGACGGAGACCGCCCAGCTCCAATGGCGGACGAGGGAGGTGAGAATGTAGCAGGCTGCTAGCTTGCTGGCATGGAATCGACCTTCATACCACACGCACTGTGCTCATTAATGCATCGCGCCAGAAGAAGGCATTTCTTTTTATCAACGCGGCCAGCAGCAAGAGAAGCATCCAGCGATGGCTTGTAGCATTCGTGAATGGACTAGATTGGCCGCTGTGCTAGGTGATGTTACCATGCATGAGCTGAGCCATGACAGGTCGCCGATTATCAAAGATTAACCTGTCATACCTGGGCTCGTCTCCACCTGCCTCAGATGCGGATTATGAGCACTTATACATGTCTACAAAGCCTCAAACCTATCCGTGTTGTGATCTTTCGCAATATGCAAGCCTGTGTGCATACGGCACGATACTCTGCTTGGCCAACATTGACATACTAAAAAAGAAGTAAAATGAGTTGTTTTATCCTATAGAATAAAAGATAGAATGAAGGCTAATGTCATAATGTCACAGTAGCACGCGTGGTTGTCGCCTGCTTGTGAGGCGGTGCTTACCGCGATATTCAAGCAGCTCGGCGAGCTGAATGCACTTGCCGAGGCAGCCAATGGCTCGCCGGTAAGCAACCGGTGCATATCACGCCGTGTCCATATGCTAATTGCTCTACCTGCCTGCCTGCCTGCTTGCTAGCTTGACGAGGATACGAGCAATGAGATCAGGGACAGTCTCGATGTCGACGAGCAGGACCAGCTGACCTTGCGCGGCTTCCTCGAGATGTACACGCTGCTGTCGACATCGGAGCCCGAGGAAACATGGAAGGATCTACGCAAGCTTGGCTACAACGA
>KZ989357.1:0-11358 GCA_003614755.1 Syncephalis pseudoplumigaleata | reverse complement strand
GTAGCACTAGCTGATGAGTGTGCACACAATGATGAAGATGCAGAGTAGAATGCAGAGTAATATGGAGATAGAGATGGAGAGGAAGAGATAAATGCTAACGAGGACGCAGCTTCTTATAGTGGTGGTGGCGAGTATATGACGATATACCGGTGATAACGACCATATGACTATACGGGGTACGGTCATATGGCTCCTGGTTTATTGCCCATTGGCTGCAGTGTCTGGCCATTCCAATTATGTTTCACCAAATCCTGTCGCGTCTCCTCGGGATCATCCAGCGTCTGTTGCAGGAAGAAGGCAAGGAGGCCGTCGAGGGTGAGGCGACCGGCGTGCTCGCCGTACCTGCCGATGAACTGCCGTAGGAATGCGGGCGGCGCGGGCTGGCCATTGCTCGCCGTAATGAACGCGTTCAACTCATCGCACGACCAGTGCCGATCCTGATCTCGATCGAATTGCTCGAATATGCACGTGAGCACGCGGACCAGCTGAGGCGACAATGCCTGCCCGCAAAGCAACGGCGCATCCTCGCCTGTGCATACGCACCATCGGTTAGTCAGTCGCATATCCACACACACATTGCCCTGTCCACAGCGGCACCACATACCCTCGGCCTTCTCCAGTAGCTCGGTAATTTCTGTCTCCAATTCTAATTGCACGATTGGTATGATTCATATGATGTCTATCTCTCTCTCTCTCTCTCGCGCTATTGCCACCAGCATGCTTACCATCCATGGGCGCATAGTCATCGTCGACCATTGCTTGGCCCATCGACAGAATGGCCAGTGCCGGCGTGAATGCATTGAGCACGAAGCAAATAAACGCCAGCAGATGGTAGCATTCGCCGCTCTGCGGGAACGTGTCTGCCATGCCTCCTGTTACTATGGGCATGACCATGCTTCACCGTGTCGCCTACCCAACAGCGCGAGCAATGTCTCGGCCGACTGCTGCAGTATGTCGATATCGCCGCTTGTCTGGAACTGGAGCAGCTGCTCGCGTACACGCTCGATCGTGTCCTGTGCCTGCTGCGCCTCCGCCGCCTCGTCATGGTCTACGTCGCGGGCAATCTGGTAGCGCTCAGCATAGCGCTGCTGCCACCAGCCTGCCCCTGCCTCGTCTTCCTCCGCGAACGACAGACCCGCCTCGCCTAGGCAGCGCCGTAATGCAGGGATATCGCCGTAGATGTCGGTGTATTTGCTGTACATCCCTGTGCTCAGCACAACGAGCCAATGCACGCGAGCACCGTGCCCGCCACGGACAACACCTACCGCCGCCACACCGTGTCGTCTTTGGCCAGCCAGTAGAGCGAGCGACACGTCTGCGCCACCTGGCATACATCGTGTGCGCTGATATAGTCCGCGACATCCTGCCACAGCACGTTGGGCAGTTGCGCATACGCGCCTTCTTGTCCACGCTCGTCGATATCCATGCTGCTGCTGGCCATAGTGAATAAAGAGACAGCGACTAGTCAACAGTAATAACAACAACAATAAAAAAGAAAAAGCGGTAGATTCTTTTTCTTTATTTTTCCAGCCATGTCTCATCTACATAACCGTCGCCGAACGACGCCTCATGCCACGCTTGCCACACGGACGCACAGACAGGAAGAAGAGGAGGAGAGCACTGGAGATGAATCTATGATAGAAGAGGACGAAGAGGAGGAGGACGAAGAGGAGGAGGAAGGCAGCGAGGACGAGCTGGCCGCGGAAGAGGCAAGTAACAGGGCAGGAACGATGATAGCTCGATGTTGACCATGCTGTAGGAGCGTATCCGTCATGGCAAGTACCACTCTATCCCTATGATAGCCCGCCAACTCATGCGCTCCACTAGCCTTGGCCAATGTTTCATTTGGTCAGCTAATGGCTATCCAGCGCAAGATGGGCATCAAAGCCTTTAGTCGCAAGTCTGCGCCGAAGGACGAGCCAGAAGCAGAGGCAACAGATGAAGAAGCAGAAGAAGAGGCAGCACCATCAAAGCGCAAGGAGCGGGCAGCGTCGGATGCATTGCCCACTAAGCAGGCAACGGGCAAGCATCGGTTAGTAGTGCGGGTGAATGCATCGCCGAGCATCCATTGACCCGCCTCGTCCTCTCGTTTCCTGCCCGTAGACCCGTAGAGATGTCGTCCAAGAGGCCCGTAAGTCGGTTCCGTCAAGTCGTGCCAAGTCTCAAGAAGGTACGTGCAGTCATCATCGTCATGCGTGCATGGCCATGTCCATTTACGCGGCAATATACGAGTAGAAGGGACGCGATCCACGATTCGACCGGCTATCCGGCCACTTCAACGAGGATCTCTTCCAGAAAGCATATGGATTCATCGATGACTATCGACAGTCGGAGCTGCAGCAAATGAAGCAGGAGCTGAAGAAGACGAAGCAGCCAGAGAAGGCGGCCAAGCTGCAGCATGAGATCAAGCGACTGGTAGGTGGACGTGCTTGCTGGATGCCATGGCTAAGCACATCGACTGCCACGCCATGCATCGCAGGAATCCAAAGAGGCGACCCGCCAGGAGACAAAACGTATGCAGGAGCTCAAGCGACGGCTGCGCAAGGAGGAGGCGGAAAAGGTCAAGCAGGGCAAGAAGCCGTACTTTATCAAGCGATGTAAGTCAACGCATTCCTGCATGGCTTGCTTGGTGAATGGGACGTGCGCTCATGTACTTACGCATTGCATGGATGTCATGCTGCTTAGCGGAATTCAAGCGTATTGCCTTGGTGGATAAATACGAGCAGCTGGCCAAGCACGAGGGCGGCACGGCCAAACTCGATCGCATCCTGGAGAAGCGACGCAAGCGCAATGCCGCCAAGGAGCGCAAGGGCATGCCCAAGCGACGACGTACAGTCGCGGAAGAGTAGCGTGGTCGCTAGCCACATAGCAATAGCAACAATAACAAGCATGATGTTCATTGGATTTGCTTCTTTATTAGCTGTGAATCATTGGCAAACCATGCCATGATCACACCGCAGAGTGGAACAATAACAATAATAATAGTGATAATAATGATAGTGTAGAAGTAAAATGGAAACACAATGAACAACGATGCGCGCGCGTCTAGTCTAGAACGGATTGAGACACTTGATCTGTGTCTTCACGCCACTGAGCTCCTTGTCGACCTCGTCCATCTTCGCTTCGAGATTCTCCTTGCGACGACGCATGGCCGCGCCGCCACCGGTCAATGGGATGCGCGAGTAGTCGGCTTGTAGCTGCACGGCAACGACATGGTCGGTCAGCCGGGTTACGCATCAATCGCGCTAGCACTTACGCGTTCTTTCTCGGCCAACAGTCGCTGCAGGTCCTCGTTCCATTCCTCGATCGTGCGCTCATCGGTGCGGAAGCTGCCCGAGAACCGACGCTGGTTCAGCTGCGGCGAATTGCGCGCCGAGCCAACCGAGGTGGCCGGTGTGTCGGGACTCGTCTCGAGTCGGTAGTCGTAGCGTGCGCCACCAGCATTGGCACCGGCACCGGCACCAACATTGGCACTGCTGCCCACATTCGGTCGCTCCTCGGTCGTCGTGGTGGAGCGCGCCTCGTGGCCGGAACCGCCGCTGTAGCTGGACATCGTGTCGACGTCGGGCGTGCTCGTGAACATGAATCGGTCGCGCACAGGCGAGCCAGAGATCGAGGTCGCCTGGTCGGAGCGTAGGCTGGCGCCAGCCGGCGTGGAGGGAATGTCCATGGACCAGCTACGCGTGCACGTATACGTATATGTGGAGATGTGTGGATTAGCAAGCAGTACATTCGAATGGTGCACAACTGCCACATGGCGCTACTACTTACTTGCGCGACGATCGGGAGTTGGATCGCGTATGGTGGCCGCGTTCCTCGTAGGCCGTCGGTCGGCCGCGGTAGCTATCCGCCGCGGCAGCAGTGGCCGAGTCACGCGCGACTTGCAGCTGCGCCGTCGTCTTATCGAGTGCACGCTGGAATCATCATCCGCACTGAGATTAGCGGTTGTCTGCGTGGATCTCGTAGGCATGGGGCATTTACCTTGAGCTCATCGTTCTCGGCGGCCAGTCTGGCAAATTGGTCCTTGTAGAACTCCAGCTCACTGTCGCAATGACCAGCATTAGTCGTGGATGCTTATGCCATCGCACATTGCGAGTGCAAGTACTTACGAGCTCTTCGTGGCCGACTTCACGGCATGATCCAATTCAGCGCGCAATGACTATCATAGTGGATGAGCAGACATGCTTGATGATCAGCATCGTAGCCTACCTCAATCTCTGCATGAAGCCCGTCATTCTCCTCGGTCACGCCCCTAGATGATAATCATAGTGACAATGATGATGTGCATACATCAGTGAATGGCGCCACTTGCTAATGGCTTGCCCCTTCCCCCACTTACTCTAGTGCAGCGCGCATTCGCTTGATGTTATTGCTCAGGATATCCGTCTCCTCCAGCGCACGCTCCTTCTCGATCCGCTCACTGGCCAGCTGGCGCGACATGTCCGCGTGCTCCTCCTTCAAGCCGTTGTACTCCTCGGTCAGTCTGGCCACCTCCTTCTTATCCGTGGACTCGTCCGATTCCTGGCGCAGTTGCTATTGCTCCCATTAGATCATGCATGCCACATACACTCTCTAGTTGTCCTTTCTCTTACCTCGGCTTCGGTGCGTAGCTTCTCATTATCGACTAGCAAGGAGCTACACGACCACCATGCATGTAAGCTTACATGCTCGACGCATGCCACCCACCTCTCTCCTTCCTCCTCTCTCCCTCATACGCACCTGTTTGTATTCTGAAGCTGTGTAATCTTCTCCATCAGTATGCTAATCTCGTCGTTGTTGGCCTCCGCCCGCTGGCGTTCGCCGGCCTTCGCCTCCTGCACGTCTTTCTTTAGCAGCTCGATCGTCTCCTTCAGCCGGCTGTTCTTCTCGATCAAGGCTAATGGCCGCAAATCCACGTTAATCCTCCACGCCATGCAATGACATCCTCACTTGCGGCACGCGCACCTTGCTTCTCTCCTTGCAGCCCCAGCGTCGACTCCTCGTGCTGCTTGCCCGCCTCCACTTGTGCGGCCAGCTCGGCCTTGACCTCCGACAGCTATGGCATGCAGCATTAGCATCCGTCCACGGTGTGCCTCGTCAATCGCCCGCCTACCTCCTGGGCCAGATTCGACTCCTCCTCCTCGAGCCGCCCTAGCCTCTCCATCAGCTCCTCCCTCTCCTTCTTCATGGCGTCATTCTCGCTCGATAGCTGCGCCACCTGTCGCTCCGCCTCGTGCGCCTTGTTCTGGCTAGCCCGCACATCGTCGAAGGTGCGGTTCAGCTGCGCGCGCATATCCTCAATCACCGCGCCTCGTCCGGCCAGCTCGGCGTTCAGCTTCGCGATCTCCGCCTCGTACACGTGCACCGGCTTGCCGCCCAATGCAACCGGAGGCGCCGATGCCGATGACGACGCGGCCGGCGGTGGCGACGAGGTGGAGCGGGATGCTCCCGAGATGGGCACGGGTATTTGGCTGGCGGATGTCGGGCTGGCGGCTCCGGAGCGTTGCGATCCACCGCTGCTCGACTGCTGCAATGGCTGCGGTTGCTGTTGCTGTTGTTGCTGTTGTTGCTGTTGCGCCTGCTTCTTCTTGTTGCCCTTCTTCTTCTCCTCGGGCGCGCCCGATTTCGAGGAGCGGAATGGCGATGCCATCTGCGAGATGCGTCGGACAGCCGCCTTGGCCGCCGAGGCTGCGCTGCGCTTCTGCTTCGTGTCGCCGGACAGGCCCATCGAGTCCGAGTGCTGGCTCGACGCAATCGACGGCGCGCCATCCTGCTCGTGGTCCTCGGTCGAATGCGTCGAGAATCCCATGGACACGGTCTCCTCCGTGTTCGTCATGAAGGTGTCGCGTGACGTGGACGGGCGATGCCGCGAGGCCGATGAGGGCGTCGGCGCGGACTTGTCGGCCTGCTCGGCTGGCTGCGCACTGCCGGCCGGCGCCGTCTCCGGCGCGGCGGCCTGCTCGTCCGTCGGTGCCTGCATGCGTATGTGCTGCTCCCTGAGACGCTCCCTTAGCTGCTGGCGCACCTCGGCGGGCGGCGCTGCCAATGGCGACTCCGGCGGCAAGGGCGAGAAGGGCCGGTTGTCCGACGTGTCGAGCGTGTGGCGGCCATCGGGCGATGCTGTGGTCATCGTTATCTGCACGTCGAGGCCGTCCTGGCCCGCGGGCGCATTCGCGGTCGCGTCTGGATGCTGGACGGCGGACGGCGGCAGCATGGCAATGTCTTGGATGTCGTTCGCGTCGTCGTCGGGCGATGCCGCTCCGTCGGCCATATCCGCCGGTGCCGGCGTGGGCGGCCGGTCTCGAATGGCGGCCGACCGCGGCGAGCGCAACTCGCTCCGCCCTTGCTTCTGCTTCGACCGCGTGGACGACGACGATTTGGGCGATCGCGCCGACCGCTCCTTGGGCTCGCCGTCGTTCTGGAAGTTGGTCGACACCGAGAGCTTCTTGCGGCGGCTCTTGTCCGTGCTCTTCTTCTTGCTGCCGCTCGACTTGCCGCCGCTCGAGCCGGCCGCGCCAAAGGTGGGCGACGGCGGATCGTTCGTGCTGTCGACCATCCATGGCGGCTGCTCCGCGTGCAAGTCAAACAGGAACTCGTCGTGGCTGCCGAGCGACTGCTCGTTGCGCAGGCCAGAGCTGCCCGCGAGGCGACGGTCAAGGAAGGCGAACCCGTCGTCGTTCGTCGTGTCGCTGGCCTCGCCCGGATCGGGAACGGGCGACTCGGTGCGACGATAGCCGTAGCTTATGCCCGCGGCAGGGCCGGTCGGCGGCGTCTTCTTGCCCGTGTCGTCGTTGTCGTCGATGCCGCGGTGGCGTGCCAGCAGCTGCGACTGGAGATCGATATGCAGATCGGCCTCCTGTTGGATGGCGTCGAGCTCCTTTAGCATGTCGAGATCGTCGTTCAGGCTGCCGTAGATGTTGTTGTTGCTCGACGGGCCATCATGCTGGTTGGGCGGGAAGCTGGCCAGATTCGAGTCGGAGAACGCGTAGATGCCCATGTCGCTGCTGCCGCGGCTGTGTCCCGAGCGGCCATGTCCATGGTAGGTCGAGTTGGCGGCATAGGCAGAATACTGCTGCTGCTGCTGCTGCTGCTGCCTCTGTCGCTGTGAGGAGGGCGGCGTGATCTGGGAAGCCTGTACGGGTAGCGATGCCCGCGATCTGGGCGGCATGCCCGTGGCGCCCGGACTGGACGGGCCTGCGGTGTCGCCATTGCGCGTGCGTGTTGATTTGCGCGTCAAGGTGGACGGCGGGCCATTGCTGCCGAGCGCGGTGCCGGCCGTCTCCTGGTCAAAGCTGCTGCGACCACGCCCGCCTAGCGGGATGCGCGATGCTATCGCCGCTCGATGGCCGTAGATGTCCTCCTCGGTGATGCCGCCCGAGGACATGCGGGACCGGTGGCCACTCGCGGCATGGCTGTTGGATGCTCGATACTTGGTGCGCGCGCCAGTGTCGGTGTTGCGGGAGGCCGCGCCACCAGCAAAGTTCGCCTGCAGTGGGCTATGCGGAGAATAGTTGCCCGTAGACATGGCCGACGGGGGAGGAAGGGGTGAGGAGGTCGTCAGGCTTGCGAATGGCCGCTAGCAAGCGTGCATAGAAAGCGGGCCGGTGACGCTGTATAGGATATGCGTGGAGCGGGAGCGAATAAACGGCAGCGACGGTATTACAATAAGGACTGTAGATCACAACGCGGAGAAATGCTGGTTTTGAAATATTGATGTAAAGCCAAGTAAAAGCAAACGCGGAGAAATAAAGGTAATATCAGTTGTTGTAGTAGTAGTAGCAGTAGGTGCAAGCAAGTAAGCAAGCAAGCATACACACACAGCCACGCCTGCCGCTATAACCTAGTCAAGGAAAGAGAAAGAAGGACAATGAGAGCGGTTAGTAAAGCGTGCTCGCTAGTAAACAACAGTGCCACAGCGCTATATATAGTGTGTGTGGGAGCAGTCGCTGATAGTACTGGAATGTAAACAGCAGTGGAGGACGCCTTCCAAGGGGCTTTCGCAACAGGGGAATAGACCCGCCGCCGTTGTTATTGTTGTCGCTCTCCGTTGCCGTTCGTGCAATAGACGCTCGCTTCCCTACTTACATCAGCAGCCACACCAGACACAGCAGTAGAGGACAAACGAAGGGATAGCACAATAGAACGCACCGAGACCGGTGGCAGACGACAAGACGGAGAGCGAGCAAGTAACGCAATACGCAAGGAGAACGGGAGATAGATAGATAGGTACGTTGTCGTGGTGCCAACACAAAATTGCCAAAGTAAAGGAAAAGATAGAGCGTTAGCGGTGGAGTGAACGGATGAGCGGGTGCACTTGTGTGTGTGTGTGTGTGCGGGTGAGGTGGTGCATTGTGGTTGGTTCCATCTTCGGGGTGGCGTGTGTTATATCGCAGGATGTGGATGTGTGCCAGCCAACACAGCATCTGTATCACCATCCTCCTCCTCCATCAAGTCATAATGCGAGGGAGTGAATGAGGGAAGGAGAGGGAGGAAGGAAGAGGGCAGCGGTGCCAACATGACGCCGGACCACATGCATCGATACCGTAG
Source organism: Syncephalis pseudoplumigaleata (assembly GCA_003614755.1). Lineage (NCBI taxonomy): Eukaryota > Fungi > Zoopagomycota > Zoopagomycetes > Zoopagales > Piptocephalidaceae > Syncephalis > Syncephalis pseudoplumigaleata. The sequence continues at coordinate 2,832 of KZ989357.1, read as the reverse complement.
ACGAGCATCACCACACGTGCTGCGACGCCATCGACGTGGACGGGCGATGCCGTGCTAGTAGGATGAAGAAGACGACGACGACATCGACACAAAGTAGCGCATGTCGATGGAATGGCGTGTGTGGTACAAGGTCAATAATGCTGGTCCCCTCGAGGGAGGAGCAGTATGGCCATTGCGAGGATGGCCCTATCAATGCTGCAATCTACTGCGCAAATGGCTCTGCATGGACTAGCAGCATGTCGGCCTGCCAGACGGATAATATCGTGCATATCTCTCGGGCGAACTGGCGTGCATGAGGAGAAGCAGTCCTTCGACAAACGAAGACAAAGGCCCCGAATACAGGCTTAGAATGGTCATTGCAGCAGCAAGCAGCTCGACCGATACCGCGTATTCCGTTCCACATGACCGCTTTCCACCGGCGCTCCTCTCTCTCATTCAGGAAGTGTGGACACTGGCTTGTCCGTGCATGTCCACGTTGCATGGCGCTGATCACCACTCGAGGCACGACCAATTCAGGTACGGGCCATCCGCGGATGCCACATTGCTTGTTTAAATACACTGCATGCTGCCACTGGCACGTCGCCACTCTTCATTGTTCCTAGTCTTGCGTACCTGCTCCTCCATCCACCATCATCCTGCTGCTGCTGCTGCTGCCTCCGTAAACAATGCTTTATCGCTCCAACTATCCCGATGTCCCCGTGCCGGACCAGGACATCTACCACTACTTGTTCGAGGCGGAGGGTCGCCAGGAGAACGTCGATGCCACCGTGTTCATCGATGGCGAGGACCATCGGCGGATGACGGTGGCCGAGCTGCACCGCAGTAGCAAGCGTCTGGCGAGTGCACTGCGCACAGCGCATCAGGCAAGGCGCGGCATGGTGGCGGCGATCTACTCGTTCAACGATGTGAGTAAGCAGCGAGCATCAGCAATGGGTGCACACATACACACGCATGCACGCAAGATGCTAATGGCACGACAGATGGACTATCCGATCATGGTGTTTGGCGCGCTGGCCGCCGGCCTCACCGTCACCACGGTCAGCGCCTACTACACGGTGGACGAGGTCGAGCACCAGCTGCGCGACGCGCGGGCCAGCATCCTCCTCGTCGACCGGCACCTCGCCATTCCCGGACGGAAGGCGGCGGCCCGGGTGGGCATACCGCCGGAGAACGTGATCATCGCGGGCGTGCACGAGGGCCACTCGCCCGACCTGCTCTTCGAGGGGCACACGTCGGTGCGCCGGCTCATCCGACAGCACGAGGCGATGGCGACCGTCAAGCTCGAGGGAAGCGAGGTGGACGACACGGTCGCGTTTATTTGCTATTCCTCCGGCACCACAGGCAAGTTGGCCGCACCATCATCATTGTAATATTATTGACTGGATGATGTGCATAGGGAAGCCAAAGGGTGTCATGCTCACGCATAGGAATATCGTCGCGTGTGCCTGCCAATACATGTCCATCGAGCAGGAGTGGATAAAGCAGCATCCAACAAGCGATGTCTACGTGGCCTTCCTGCCATTCTTCCACGTATACGCACTGAACTGCATTGTGATCGGAGCAGTGCTGCGACGCGATACGGCCATCCTCATGCGCAGCTTCGAGTTCAAGCGGTTCCTCGAACTCAACCACCATTACAAAGCGACCTGCGCCTATGTGGTGCCGCCGATTTGCCTGCTGCTTGCCAAAGATCCGCTTGTGGACCAGTACGATCTGTCGAACTGGCGGGAAGTGACAAGCGGCGCTGCATCGCTCGGTGCCGAGCTGACCAAGGCGCTGACGACCCGGCTGAACGTGCCATTGCGCGAAGGCTTCGGCATGACGGAGACGGGAGCGGGCACGCACCTAACGCTCAGGCCCAATCCGATCCAGGGCAGCGTTGGTGTGCTCGTGCCCAATCTCGTGGCCAAGATCGTCGATCAAGACGGGAACAGTAAGTGGGAGAGGGGAGAATGCTGCTTAGTGCGGTGGCTAAGCGGCGCCACTGCTAGTCTTGCCCGTTGGCGCGCAGGGCGAGCTGTGCATTCGTGGTCCGAGCATTATGAAGGGCTACCTCAATCGACCCGATGCTACGGCGGCATCTTTCGATAAGGACGGCTTCCTGCGCACTGGCGACGTTGCCTACGCCGACGAAACGGGCCATTTCTTCATTGTTGACCGCGTCAAGGAGTTCATCAAATACAATGCATACCAAGTGGCGCCCGCCGAGCTCGAGGAGATACTGCAGACGCACGAGGCAGTCGCCGATGCCTGTGTCGTGGGCTACCACTGCCGCGAACGTGCCACCGAGCTGCCCATGGCGTATGTGGCGCTCAAGCAGGGCTATGTCGGCAAGGTGACGGAGGCAGAGCTGGTGGCGTATGCAGCGGCACGCACCGCACCGTTCAAGAAGCTGCGCGGCGGCGTCGAGTTTGTCAGCGAGATACCGCGGTCGGCCTCGGGGAAGCTTCTTCGCCGGCTGATGCGCGAGCAAGCCCGAGCACGTGCGGAAACATTGCGCGCGAAGCTGTAGATGCTGCATAGTAGATAGAGGGCAGTATGCGAAAGAGCACTAGGAAACTCATTATTAGTCTTGGGCATAAGCTGGCCACGATCCGAGAGACACAGCGCTAAAAGCCATGAGCTGGCTGCATGATCTGGTGGCGCTTCTTACATCAATGTCAATAAAGATAACGTCGATCAGCATGCCAATGGCACTTCCATAAGACAGCATCCTATATGGTCAGCATCATCACACATGCATGCTTGTTTATTCATATGGTGTATATGGTCAAAGATGGACGGGGCACCACATACAGCATTGCATTCATGTGATGGATGATGATGATGATG
>KZ989354.1:0-11436 GCA_003614755.1 Syncephalis pseudoplumigaleata | reverse complement strand
GTCTTGGTCGATGATCAGCTGGCTCATGAAGGGAGAGAGAGAGAGAGAGAGAGAGGTGCAGCTGCAGCGTAAGCCATCGTGCTTGCATTCGATGGCTTGGTAGGCATACTTGCCTCATTACTGCCAGCAATGATGACGATGATGTTCATGCTGGAGTGCAGGCCATATCGCCGCTTAGTCGCAATCACTCGTCCATCTACCGCAGCTGCACACTGATCATTGCAATAAACGCTGGATTGCGTCGCATATGGAACGGGCAGCCTGCGCTATGCTTTATTTCTAGCCTAGGCAAAGGTGGCATAGTTGTAGCCGAGATTGGCACGGCCTGGATCGGTGAACTCGATGTACGTGCGATCGCCAGCGGCACCGGTATGCTTCTCGAAGAGCGCGCACAAGCGATTCGCCACACGCTTGTTGGCCTCTGGCTCCATTGTTCCCAGGGAGAGAAGCCGGGCATTCACCGCGGGAGCAGTCGAGCCGTTCATAATCATCTTGCAATTGTCGCGCACCTCGACCAGTATGTACTGCACGGTGCGGCATCCTTAGTCGATGTCGGCGGAAGCAGTGCAATCTCGGCAATGCACTTACCTTCTTTGGCTTTCCAAGCTCGGTGTGTATGATTTCGGTTGCGTCCTGCATCAATGCCTCCTCGTTCTCCACCCGCGCATTGGTGCTGATAATGAGTGTTGGCATGGCAGCAATAGGTTTCCTCGCTAGAAAGACAAAGAGAGTGAGAGATGGTGAAGGATGATCAGGCTGGGCAAGTGCACGGTGCTCTTTTAGCCTGTTCCGTAACCATGAGCATCGTATCGCCGTGCAACCATGCCAGCAGCAATCTTCGATGACGTGGCCAACCATGTTAGGCAACCGCTGCATTTGCATATGGGTGTACGCCATCATGGACAGCTGTCATAGAAGCATGTCGATGCACCGCCAATAAAATAGAAGAATACCATCCATGCTACACATGCTAAGCACACAGCTATCATCTACAGCCGCTCTCCTAGACATCGATTGCCGCTTCTTCAGTCGGCGCAATGTAATCATGCACTTGCTGCAATGCTTTATTCATTCATGCTCGCATTGTTCACGATTAGCGACGACGCCACACGGCCAATTGCTCCCTGCCTACTCGGTCGGGAGCCGATGGAGGATCGCTATCCTCGAACACCACGTCAAAGGCAGGATCCAGCAGCTGATGGTAGATCTCGACCGATAGGCTGAATGGCGGGCCCGTCATCAGCGATGGATCCAGAGGGAACATGAGTGTGACGAGCAGACCACCGGGACGAATCAGCTCGGCCATGCGACGACCCCACTCGCTTCGCTGCTCGGGCTGGATGGCGCACAGGAACCTGCTCGCAATGGTATGGTTAGCATGCAATGCCACTCCACTGCAGCAGCAACAGCGCCTCTACTGACGAGTAATCAAAGATGAGATCGTATGGCTCGTCGAGAGAATCGGCAAAGAAATTGGCCAGCATGAAGCGTGCACTGCTGCCTGCCTTCTGAGCATGCTACATTGGTCAGCAGCAGTGGAGGAGGAGGAGGATGGAAGGGAGGGAGGATGATTAGCGGCAATAGATACAATGTGCACACTGCATCAACCACTACCTTGCGGCACACTTCAACGGCAGTGGGGCTAATGTCGACGCCGGTGGCCTGGTAGCCCTTGGCCGCGAGGTAGACAACATCGTGGCCCTGTGCAAAGGAGAGCAATATGTTAACATCCACACACGTGTAGAATAGCTGCGCCCACCTCGCCACATCCAGGCACGAGCGCCTTCTTGTTGGCGGTGTCGGCAAGCCCAGAGATATCGACGGCATGTCGCTCGAATAGCGCCACGAGTGGCGGCGAAGGCTCGCCCATGTTCCACGGCGTCATGCCCTCCTGCCACAGCTGCTCCCAGCCTGTGCCGCATTCCGCCAGCAACAGCAGTTAGTGGTGGAGGTGTGCGCACATGCAGCATCCGCTGCAGCAATACTGACCATCTGGCTCTTTGGCGATATTCTGCAGACGCGTACCCATCGATGTGTTATTAGAGAAGGACAAGAAGAGGAGAAATAGCGATGATGCCACATAGGCTCATCTCCATACTTGCCCGCTATTTATAGTGGCAGCATAGGCATGAACCAGTTGCGCCGTGTAATAAAGCGAACGTCACCAACATGGCCTAAGCCGCCCCTTCCATATACTGACGATGACGTGGCAATGCAATCATCATCATCATCATTATCGTTGCCATCATGGACACTGTTATAATAAACTGGCAAGGAGATGGTGATGCCCTTGCTTTAGCCATTTATTATTATTATTCTAGCCATGCACATGCGCTCGTCGATGGGGCGTTGCTGTCGCCGCTACTCGCCCTTGATTTTGGTGGGTGGCGCGATAAATGTGCGCGAGACCAGCTTGAGCGCCTCATCGATCACGATGACAGGCGCCGATATCCACAGGACGGCCTGCCACTCCTCCCAGTTGAGCGGGGTGATCGAGAAGAGCGTGGAGAAGAAGGGCACGTAGAGAATCATAAAGTGCAGCAGCATCGACATGATGATCGCGCCGACGAGGTAGAGATTGTGCCACAGGGGCAGCGTAAGCAGCGACTCGTTCTCGCTCAGCGAGTTCATGGCGTTGAGCATCTCGATGGTCACGAGGATCGAGAGCGACATGGTGGTCGCGCGCTGCGCCATGACGTTCGAGAACATCTCGCAGCCGATCTCGGGGAAGAGCGAGGTGCACGAGTGGAAGTTCGTCAGCTGCGACCAGCTGATCTGCGGGCCGCCGGCGTAGAAGAGGAACCACCACGCGTAGCCGAACACGGTGGCGCAGCCGACGTACACGCCAATCACCATGTAGCGCACGAATAGCCAGCGGCCGACGATGGGCTCGCGTGCATTGCGCGGCGGCTGCCGCATGATGTCGTGGTCGGGCGGGTTGAAGCCGAGCGCGGTGGCCGGCAGGCCGTCGGTGACGAGGTTGACCCACAGCAGCTGCACCGGGATGAGCGCCTCGGGCATGCCCAGCAGCACGGTAAGGAAGATCGAGACGACCTCGCCGATGTTCGAGCTGATCAGGTAGCGGATGAACTGCTTCGTGTTGTTGTAGATCGAGCGGCCCTCCTCGACGGCGCCCTCGATCGTGGCAAAGTTGTCGTCGGCGAGGATCATGTCGGCGGCGAGCTTCGCCACATCCGTGCCCGTGCCCATGGCCACGCCGATGTCGGCCTTCTTCAGCGCGGGCGCATCGTTGACGCCATCGCCCGTCATCGCGACCACGGCGCCCTGGCTCTGGAGCAGGTCCACGAGCTGGCTCTTGTGCGTGGGCTCGGTGCGCGAGAACAGGCTGGCGCGCAGCACCGCGGCACGCTTCTCCTCGAGCGACATGTCGTCGAACTCGCGGCCCGTGTACGACTTGCCCTCGAGCGACTCGTCCTGCTTGAACACGCCGATCGAGCGGCAGATGGCCTCGGCCGTCGACTTGTTGTCGCCGGTGATGACGATCACGCGGATGCCGGCGGTGCGGCAGCGACGGATGGCGCCGGCCACCTCGGGACGCGGCGGGTCGAGCATGCCGACGAGGCCGATGAACGTGAGGTTCTGCTCGAACTCGACGAATCGCTTCGGGTCGCTGACGTCCCAGTCGGCCGGATTGGCGGACAGCTCCTCGCGCACGGCGAGGCCGAGACAGCGCAGCGTCATGCCGACGCCGTACTCGTGGATCTTGCCGGTGATGGCCTCGCGCAGCGCCTTGGTGAGGGGCACGGCCTTGTCGTTGGCCGCGAGGCGCACGTGCGTGCAGCGCTCGAGGACGGATTCGGGCGCGCCCTTGACGTAGAGCGTGGCGTGCGACTTGCCGTGGTCGCGCGCGAGCACCGACATCGACTTGCGATCGCGCGAGAACTCGAAGGTGTGCACGCGGTGCACGAGCGACTCGACGTGCGCGTTGACGAAGCTCGCCCGCTCGGACGGGGCCAGCTGGCCGCTGAACGCGCGCGTGTTGACGTCGGCATCGGTGGCGCCGAGCTTCTCGACCAGCACCTTGAGCGCGGCCTCGGTGGGCTCGCCGACCTTCGCGTACGCCTCGTGCTCCTTGTCGTAGAAGAGCTGCGCGTCGTTGCAGATGGCGCACACGCGCACAAGGGCATCGGCCGCGACGATGTGCTCCGGCAGGCCCTGGTACACCTGGCCCGTGCGCTGGGAGACGACCTCGCCCTCGGGCGCGTAGCTCGTGCCGGACACGTGCAGCTCGGTGAGGCCGCTGCTCGACTCGTCGTGCACGAGGAGCACGCGCTGCACGCTCATCTGGTTGGTCGTGAGCGTGCCGGTCTTGTCGGAGCAGATGACGCTCGTGCAGCCGAGCGTCTCGACCGAGGGCAGCGAGCGGACAATGGCGTTCTTCTTGGCCATCTTCATCGTGCCGAGCGCGAGGCACGTCGTAATGACCACGGCGAGTCCTTCGGGGATGGCGGCCACCGCGAGGGCCACGGCGATCTTGAAGTAGTAGATGGCGCCGCGCAGCCAGCCATGGTGCGACGGGTCGTTGAAGTGGCGGATGTTGACGAGCCACACGAGAACGCAGATGACGCTGATGACCTTGGCTAGCGCGTCGCCAAAGTCGTCGAGCTTGCGCTTGAGCGGCGTCTTCTCCGAGATCTGCGAGGTGATCGACTTGTGGATGCTGCCGATGGCGGTGCGCGAGCCGGTACGCACGACGAGCGCGCGGGCCTTGCCGAGGACGATGGTCGTGCCGGAGAAGACGATGTTCAGCATGTCTTGGCTGACGGCGCGCGCGTCGTGGATGGCGTCGACCTGCTTGTTGACGCTGACGCTCTCGCCCGTGAGGATCGCCTGGTCGACGCGGAGCTGCGTCGACACGATGGAGAGCACGCGGCAGTCGGCGGGCACCTTATCGCCCACCGCGAGATCGATGATATCGCCCGGCACCAGCTCGACCGCGTTGATCTTGGCCACCTGTCCGCCGCGCAGCACCTTCGCCTCATCCGGCGAGTACTCCTTGAGCGCCTCGATCGCCTTCTCCGCGTTCGACTCTTGGATGACGCCGACGGTGGCGTTGGCGATGAGGATGAGCAGAATGACGATGGGCTCGACGAACGCCGTGACCTGGTCGCCCTCCTGCTCCTCGAATATCGCGAGCACGAACGAGATGCCCGCGGCGAACAGCAGGATGATGACCATATGGTCCTTGAACTGCTCGAGGATCAGCTCCCACAGCGGCGTGGATTCATCTTCCGGGAGCTCTGGTGAATAAAGAAGGGAAGCGTATGTGTTAGCTATGATGGATATGCCGACCACCGAGGCTCATTACCGTTTTTGCCGTACGCTTCCTGGTTCGTGCGCACCTGCTCCTCGGTCAGACCGACGTCGGGAAGCACCTGGAAGTAGTCGAGCGCCTCCTTGGGCGATTTGAGGAAGGCGTCGTTCATGGCGATAGCTCTGTTGCTTCTGCTGCTGCTTCTGTTGCTGTTGCTGAGTGATCGTCAGCTGGCTTGGAGACACACTGTAGCTGCTGCAGACGAGTGGCCGCAGACGTCGAGTATACGTACAGGTATAGCTTGGAATGAAGGAGAGAGAAAGTGAGAGAGAGAGAGAGAGAGAGAGAGAGAGAGAGAAGGGCGGGATAGAGTGACGATGGCCGTGTCCTATACGTAGATATATATCCAAAACACAACCAAGCAACAGTAATAATAGCCACGGTCAAGCAGGAAGAGAGAGAGAGAGGAGCAAGAGGCGTAAGCAAAAAGGATAATCGAACGCCGTGGAAGCAAGCAAAGCGCCGTTAAGGACCAGCAAGTGGATCCGATGAGCGGCGATGGTTGTGTGGGAACGTGTCGGCGTGTGGTTGGCTATGTGTACACACACCGCCCATACACACACACACATGCGCGCACCTTCATCCGCCATCGAGCAATAATAGTAATAATAGTAATAATAGTAATCACCTATGGCGGCCCATGTACATCGGTGTGTGTATAGGCAATGACATGAGATCCAATCAACAATCGCCACACGCGTTTGTAGCATGATGGTAGGGCCAGCTGTAGGAGGATTACGTGCGTTTACCGCAGCATTGGATTTGAATGTCGAATGAGCGAGCAAGAGATGCAGCAGCAGCAAACAAGTCGCCGCCATAGGCAATGGGCGTGCAGCAAAGCTACAGCTACTGCTACCACTACTAATAGGAGGCGCCATCCAAGTTACACGATCCTCACTTTGTCGAAGCATCGGGGAGGTAGCCTTAGTAGATGATCCTCCCAAACAATGATGGATGAATACAAGACAAGACACAATTGGTTTCAATGAATAAGCAGAGCAATGCTGCACCATGTTATTGCTTGCAAGCATGTTGCCATGCTAGTCGAAAGCTGTTCTCGTAGCCTATTGTCGACAACATGATCAAGAATCAGGAGGAGCTTCTTAGCGTGGTGCGCAGCAAGAAGGCGTTCATCTGCGATATGGACGGCGTCATCTACCATGTGGGTGGCGAGCGTATGTGCGGCGCGCTTCTAACTGGCTTGGTTGCACCAGGGCGATCAACTGCTGCCGGGAGCGGAAGCGTTTGTCGAGTGGTGCAAGCGCGAGGGCAAGCACTTTCTGTTTCTTACAAACAACTCGGCAGTCACGCCGCGCGAGCTGCAAATGAAGATGCGTCGGCTGGGCATCGACATACCGGAGGAGCGCTTCTACACCTCGGCCATTGCGACGGCCAAGTTTCTGGCCTCGCAGAAGCCGGTGGGTGCGCACGCTCGTTGTTGTTGGCAGCTTGTGCTAATGCGCCATGCTAGAATGGCACCTGCTACGTGGTGGGCGAGCCAGGTATAATGATAGCAGCAGGGCAAAGCACATCTATCGCTCTACTGACGGCATGACTAGGACTGACCAATGCCCTTTACGAAGCGGGATTCATCATGAATGATGTGGTGCGTGCGTGCGTATGGAGGATGCAGGGGCACTGACAGTCGAGCAACATAGAATCCGGACTTTGTAGTGATCGGCGAGGGCAGGAACTTTAGCTGGGAGAAGGTAGGGCCATACTGCCGGACATGGCCGATGACGTGGTGATCATGACGATGCACGGTTAGATGGCGAAGGCCACTAGACTAGTGATGCAGGGCGCCAAGCTCATTGCCACCAACATTGACGCCAACGGACCGGGCCAAGGAGGCACACTTATCCCGGCATGCGGCGCGTTCACCTCGAGCATCGAAGTGGCCACCGGGCGCAAGGCATTCTACTGCGGCAAGCCAAATGCCCTGATGATGCGGTGCGTCGATAGGATGCGCCTACGATACGGTTCAGTCTAACAAACAGGTGGCGTTACAGCTATGCACAGCGTATTCTCGGCTGCAAACGACACGACACATGCATTATAGGCGATCGCATGGACACTGAGTAGGTGCATGGATGTAGCAATGCCTGCACTACGCTTTATTTATCATTGCTGCTGTTGTTGCCAGTGTCGCAGCGGGCATTGGCAGCGAGATCGATGCCGTACTCGTGCTCAGCGGCGTAACGAAAGAAAACGACCTCGACCTGTTTGCCTACCAGCCATATGCCATTATCGATGGTATATTTAACATTCCCGATCCAGTCGGTAACGAGACGAGCAATGCATCGAATGACCAGTGAAGACGGGCAGACTGACAGACTGGCAGAATGAGGCTGATGAAGGCTGGCTAATAAATGGATTCGCCATTGGATGGTGGCGAGATTAAGCAAACAACCAAACGCCGTTTGTTTACATTTCACTTTGGTACTCTCATCTCATCCCGCGGCTTTATCGTATTCGTTCAGCTTCCTCTCTCACTCTCTCACTCTCTCACTCTCTGTTGTTACTTCAAGCTTAGCTCTACATAACGGATTGTACTGATTGATTGCTGCAAGGTAAGCGACTGCTGCCTGCTGACCGTACGATGCGTGCTTACTCGCTGGCGCGCCAGTCTGTTTCTTGACATCTCTATGGAAGACACGAGCTATCTGGAGCCGGACTTTGATCCGCGCAAGCTGAAGGTGGCGGAACTGCGGCGCGTCCTCCTGGCGCACGATGTGGCCGCGCCCAGTACGGCCAAGAAGCAGCAGCTCGTCGATCTGTTCCTATCGGGCATCAAGCCACGCGCCGGCGAGCTCCTCGCGCAGCGGGCCAACGTCAAGCCGAGCAGCGTCGGTATTACGCGCGTGGGCAGCGGGCACGCCGTGTCGCGCTCCCAGTCCGTGCCCACCGAGGCGAGTGACAATGCCGCCGCGGAAGCCGAAGCAGCCGTACTGCCAATGGTAGGTGTGCTCGTCCATAGGCATGCATCTATGGCAGGAAGTAACCATGATGATCCATCGCACTCGGTCGGATGGCCATTAGGTGACGCCGAGTCGTCGCAAAGGCCGCGGCAAGGTAGGGCGTCGTACGCGGCACAAGCAGCGCGCAGACTATGACTAACGAATGACATGGTCGTGCAGGCAGCAGCGAAGGTGATCGCGTCCGATGCAGACGACGAGGCATCGGCCATCAAGTCGCCACGCGCCAAGGGTGGACGAGCACGCGTATGTAGCAAGCGGGAATGGACGCATGCTACATCGGGCTAATGGGGATTGTTGCCGTGCAGCGCGAGACAATCAAGCGCGAGTCGCTCATGTCGTCGGACGACGAGGAGCAGGTGTTCACCACGCCCGCGACACGCCCACGCGCACGTGCCAATCGGTCGCTTCCGGATCCGCCGGTTGAGACGCCGGTGCCGGTGAAGACGGAGGCGCACGCGACCGCGGACAGCAAGGACGACGGCAGCTCGACGGACACGGCGACGAAGGCGCGATCGACCAAGCGCCGCATTGGACAGCCGCGCAAGTCGGCCGCTGCGCTCGTCGCGTCGGTGGTGGAGCCGCTGGCCGATCCCTCGTCGCCGGAGCGCGACCTCGAGCTTGTGCATGAGGCGGCGCGCATCAAGAATCGCGCCATTGCCGATGCCACGGCGCGTGCCATCAGTGCGCGGAAGGCACAGCCCAGCACGGGCGAGTTGCCGGTGGGTGGCGGCCTGGATAGGGGCAGCGTGCGGGTAGACGATGCTTACACAATGGTGCAGGTTACGCTGTCCCAGCTACTTGCGAACGAGGAGGATGTGCGCGACAATTCGGCACATCGCCGTCGAGGTGCCCGCGAGGTAGTTGCGGAGGAGGCGGACTGCTATGGATCGCACATGGCTAATCTCGCTGCAACTAGACGCACAGCGGTGCCGGCTACTTCTCCGACGACAATCCCTTCCAGAGCGGGAACGAGGCGAGTCCCGATGATCATGGTGCTCGTCGGCGAGCCGAGGTAGTTGTCCATACGTGCACGCGCACATGCGCGCATGCATGCATCGAGTGTAACGATGAGCATCGTGCATTAGACGGCCAAGCAAGTGGCCAAGAAGATGTATCCAAAGGTCAAGCAGGAGGAGCCGCGCGAGCAGATGAAGCCGCAGGAGGACGCGGAGAACTCGCCCTTCTACGAGCCATTTACCGCACCGTCGACATCCCGACATGGTATGGCTGCATGGATATCCCTCATAGTTCCTCATCGCTAACCTTACCTGCCACCACACAGCTAATCCTATGGCGAGGCAGACGCGTCGTGCACCGCCAGCACGCGTGACAAAGCCGTCGCGGTCGCTGTCGGCCCTGCCGCCAACGTCGGTTGCGCCGCTGTCGTGGTGCGGCCTCGTCTTTATCATCGTGAGCTTCCTGCTCGCTGCGAATCTCGTGTGGTATCGCCACCAGAAGATGCAGCTCGGCTACTGCGACACGGGCGTCGTCCCGCCGGAATCCAAGCATAGTAAGTGGCGCGCGCATGCACACATTCGATGCTGGCTGCATGAGCATAGGAGCAGCATGCTGATAAAAGTGGTATGCACGTGCATGTGGCAGATGGCCTACTTGGTGTGCTGCAGGAGCCCACCTGCACGCTATGCCCGCTCCATGCCACCTGCAGCCAGGGACGGCTCGAGGGCTGCACGCCGGGCTATCTACTGCGCGAGCACCCGCTGCATCGCTACTGGCCCTTCTCCGCCGCGTGCGTCCCGGATACTGAGCGCGAGATCCGCATCCACTCGCTCGTCTACCACGCCCTGCAGATCGTCGCCGAGCACACAGGCCTCGTGGAGTGTGGCGCGCTGCAGGATGCACGCCATCTGCCATTGGCACGTCTGGGCGACAGGGTGCAGACCACCGTGGGCGTAAGTATCGCCCGCTGCACCGGCTAGCCTCGTGCCTAACAGCTGCACTATACCATTGGCAGCAATCGATGTCGAAGGAGCAGTTTGACGATGCGTGGTCGGCTGCCGCGCACGAACTCGTGTCGCATGCTGACGAGCTGGCACTCGAGGTGACAAAGTACGTGCGGGCATACATACATGCATGCATGCATGGCATACAGTGCGCCAGTCTAACACGGCGCACATAGGGAGGACAATGGCCAGGACATGCAGCTCGTGGCGTCGACGGCGCCGGTCTACCCATTGGGCTGTCGCATCCAGCGCGGCATCACGCAACTCGTGCTCACCTATATGATGGAGATTGCGGGCATGCTGCTGGCGATCACCGGCTACTGGTACATTCGCACGTGGTTCCAGAGTAAGTCGCCGTCATAAGATGATATGCATGGGGCAGGCTGTGCTTACGGAATGGGCGGGCGGATGCGACAGACAAATCGCACGACTCGGCCCTCGCCACCGCCATGGTTGAGCAGGTGCTCGATAGCTTGTGCCAGCAGGTAAGAGAGGATGACAAGGCGGTGGTGGTGGCAGCAGCAGCGCGTCGTCTAACCGTGGTGCGATGCAGGACTATCTGCACCGTACGGATCCGGCACAGCATCCGCACGCCGCCGTCTCGATCGCCCATCTGCGCGACCTGCTCCTACGCGACATACACGACCTGGCGCGACGACAGCGCATCTGGGCACGCGTGCAGCGTATTGTCGAGCGGAATAGCAATGTCCGCACGAGTGTGCAGGAGCTGCGCGGCGAGCAAACACGCACCTGGACATGGGTGGGCACGGTGATCCCGCCTGCGACCACAGTAAGCTGCCGCACTATCGCAGCCAGTGTGGCCACGCTTACTGACGCCATTGTGTATTATTAGAAATCGAATGGGAAGCTGGTGCATGCCTCGTAGGACGGCGAAGGTGATCATTTCTTTTGTCTGTCCGTCTCTCTCTCTCTCTGTGTGTGTGTAGGCTTGGAGTGAATAAACAATGCGCCGATACTTTACCGAGTAGATTGATCATTTGCTACAACATATTGCGCATGCCATTTATTCACCGTGTTCTGAAATAGCTGTAGTCTATTCAATCGTGCGTACATGTGCTAGTTTATTTTGGGATACTGTGTGAGGAATCGTCGCTGCTTATTCTTGGAATACAGCTCGAGGTATCGCTTGGGCGTAGGTCGC
>KZ989353.1:0-11458 GCA_003614755.1 Syncephalis pseudoplumigaleata | reverse complement strand
CATCATCATCATCATCCAGAAGAGCAGCTACTAGCACTGGCACCGCAGGAAGAGCAGCCCTTGCCGCAGCAACATCAGGAAGAGCAGCAACAGCAGCAGCAGCAGTTGTTATTGTTGCAGCAGCAGCAGCAGCAACTTCGACCTACGGCAACACCGCCCTATACACGCGCTCTACGCAGTAATATGAACCATACAAGCGTATCGTCATCATCATCATCACCACCCTCTCATCCGGAAGGGAACGCCGCCAGCAATGAGGTCAATCGCAGTAGAACAACTAGCATGCATCAGTATCTCAATCTAAACAACAACAACAGCCAACCGCATCAGCATCCTCACCATCCTCACCATACTCACTCTCCTTCTTCTCATCATCATCAAGAAATGACTGGCGCGGCAAATAATGCGCGGGCAGTGCTCCAGCTCAGTGCCATGACTGAACGGCTGGAGTACACGAGTACACCGACACCGCCCTCCATGATGGATGAGTAGGCAATGCCAATGCTTTCTTTATTATTATTATTACTACTATCATTATTATTGCTATTGTTACTAATTATTCCCTTGTACTATGCGAGAAACATCCTTTAGCCGCTGTGGACGTAATAATAAACTCTCCTCTTCTACCATGAACAATCGTCGATAGTGCATTGCCGCTTTATTCTCCTCTCTCCTCTCCCCTTCTCTCTCTCTCTCTCTACAAGCAGAGGCGACATCATTGCATTGTTGTTTCATCAACGCGGTGATGGCCAACCAGCCAATATGATTGTTGGCGGGCGATCTTGACGCGGTGTTTGAAGATGATGGACGCCGCAGCTTACTAGATGATGAATCCCTCGCCTCCTGCCCGCCATGCATCGCCTGAAAGCTCAAACACGGGCGCACATTCCCTCGCGCGCTCCTGCACAATATGTTCATACGGATGCGCATGCGATACATTTGTTTTACACTTGCGTTGTGTACGCCGCAACAAAGCAGCAGGGCCACACCGGATGATACACACATGCACGCGCGCACATGCAGCGTCGCTGATGTTTTAAATAGGCACGATGTGTTGGTTTCGGTGCCATCCTCATTTCTCGCAAAGACTACACTGCCACCGCCACCACTGCCACCACTGCTTCATTCCATTCGACTTGTGCGTTCTACTGGATACACATCCCGCTTATTCATACACACACACACACACATTCATTTACATATCATTGACGACCACTGCTCACGCGCACTGCCATTTCCGATTCATTGGGCGCGGTGCTTTTATGGCAATTTCCCGTTTAGCTATTCCGGCCTTGTTCTTCTTCCCTCGTCATTATCGTCATCATCATCACCAGCATCGGCACATTCTCGGCTACAACAGCCCGCTTCCTACGACACACTCCTCCGGCATACGCGCACATATCATCCATCGTGCTGATCCAGTATAGGCAGTACTTGCCACCATTGCTCTAGGTAGTTAGTCTACTGTGTGATCCACAATAGATCAGCACATACTATGTGCACCGTCCTATGCTTCTACGCTAACTTCATACACCGATTAGCTAGTCACAACAAACACATCGACACTTGTATACACGATAGTAGGTCATCGACTCGTGTAGGAAGAGAGCAAGTGCACGAAAGAAGCAATACAAGCGGCGCAATAGCCATAAGCATCGACGACAACAACAACAACAACAATCATAGTAGTGGCTACTATACTGGCATTGTTTACTTGTAGGCGCGCGTTTGCTGTAGCACGCCATCTGCCATTGCGCAACCTTTCCTCGTGCCATTGATCGGCCGGTTTTCCATCGGGTCAAGTGTGTGTGTCTGTGTCTGTGTCTGTGTGTGTGCACAGAGCTGGCTCGCGTGCTCCTCCTCTTCCACCATCTTGCTCGTTACTATTCCTGGCATATTTCGTGCTCACTTGCTCGCTCGCTCGCTCGCTGTGTGTGTGTGTGTGCTGGTCATCGTGATAGCATTGCCATTGGACACACACACACACACATACACGCACACCACCATTGATTTCCTCTTCCTCCTCCTCACCTCATTCTGCCCACCATTTGCACACACACACACACACACTCGCTCGCTCACCACACTTCCTCTCGCTCACTTGCTCGCCCTCCAAGCCTTCGCATCTCTTTCTCGCTTCTTTCTATTATCGCGACTATCGAGCAGTTGGATTGCGTGATCTCTCTCATCTCGTTGCTAGCTGGCTGGCTTGTTGTGCACCATAACACCTGGATAATACCACCATACGCCAGTGCCGCAGCTTCCATCTACTACTAGTACCACCGCCACTGCCACCGCTACTGACCTATTCGCCGCCAACCGTCGCTGTCCCCCCTCCTCGTCCTCGTCGGATCCTTCGCACTGTTACCGGTAAGCTAGCGTGGAACATCCCGCTCCCTCCCTCGCCATAGACACGCTTTGGCTAGATGAGCGTGGTGGTGAACCCTTGAGTAGCACACGTGTATGTGTGTGTGGGTGTGTGCCATCTTGTTTCTCCTCTCTCCTCTCCTTTCCCTGCCTGCCTGCTTGCTTGCTTGCTGGTGTGTATGCGTGTGTGTGCCGGGTACTGATCCCTCTGTGCCTCTGTCCCGTCGTCTAGCTAGCCGCAGCCGCAGCCGTAGTCGTGGCCCACCATGTCGTTCCTCAATAAGATTGGCCCTAGCGGCAAAGCTTATTCGGTAGCCATGCCAGGCGCGTCGTCGAGCTATGCTTATCATAAGCCGCAGGCACAGCAACCGCCGCCGCCGCCGGGACCTGCACCGCCCGTTGCATCGGCCAAGGACCAGTACCATCATGATCCGCAACAGTCACACCACCACCACCACCAACACCACAGCCATCACCCCCACAACGGCGGCAGCAGCAGCAGCAGCGGCTACTACTCGCCTAGCAGCCATAATAACACGGCGCCCTCCGCCACAGCCTCTGTTTCCGCTCCTGCCAGTGCCAACACCACCGGTATTATTAGTCCAGCCGCCTCACTAATGCAATCGGCTCATCCGTCCTCATCATCGCACGCGTACGGTGGTCACCAACAACAGTATAGCAGTGGTGGCGCAACAGCAACATCGTCCATGTCCGGCAAGCCACCGCCACCGCCGTCATCCTCGTCATCGTCCAGCTATGGCATGTCGATCCATTCTGCGCCTCAGTCGGTCTATGATCCCGGCTACACCAAGGTAACTAACTAGCCATTGCTATGCGCCATGGCGTGCACAACGATCATCTACTAACCGGGCTACATTGGCATGCTCTCTCTCTCTCTCTCTCTCTCTCTTTGCGCACCTAGCCCATTCCTTCGCCCAAGCCGCCTAGCGCCGTGTCGTCCGGCGGAGGACTCTCGATGATCTCCGAGTCGAGCCATGCCCATTCGGCCTCCATGGCCACGCCGGCCCTTCCCTCGCCGCCCTCGCATCCGGCATCGCCCCCATCGCCCCAGCAGCAGCAGCGCCAGCACGAGTCGGCCAGCGACGACGCGGTGGGCAATCCGCCGCGGCCCATAAGCCACCACCACCACCCCCACCATCCGCTTGGCTCGGCAGTGGCCGCGCCGCGGGTCGACGCGCTGCAGGGCGTGCATCTGAAGGACTTCCACCTGTCGCGCACGCTCGGCACCGGCTCGTTCGGCCGCGTGCATCTCGTGCAGCTGAAGAGCACCGGCGCCTACTACGCCATGAAGGTGCTCAAGAAGTCGGAGGTCGTGCGGCTCAAGCAGGTGGAGCACATTGTCAATGAAAAATCGATCCTTGAGCGCACGCGGCATCCGTTCCTCGTCAATCTGCTGGCGACCTTCCAGGATTCGGTGAATCTCTACATGATCATGGAGTATGTGGTGGGCGGCGAGATGTTTACTTACTTACGAAAATTCCAGGTAAGCCACAGCAGCCACGCTGCACCGATGATGGATGCTAATGACGCCCACTGTCCTTCTTTATTATTATTATTATCTAGCGCTTCCCAAACCATGTGGCCAAGTTCTACGCGGCACAAGTCGTACTGGCATTCGAGTATCTCCACTCGCTCGATGTTATTTATCGCGACTTGAAGCCAGAGAACCTTCTGCTCAGCGCGTCCGGCAATGTAAAGATCACAGACTTTGGCTTTGCCAAGCACGTGCCCGACGTGACGTGGACGCTCTGCGGCACGCCCGACTACCTCGCGCCCGAGATCATCCAGTCGAAGGGCTACGGCAAGGCGGTCGACTGGTACTCGCTGGGCATCCTGATCTTCGAGATGCTCGCCGGCTACCCGCCCTTCTACGACGAGGACCACTTCAAGCTCTACGAGAAGATCCTCATCGGCCGCATCAAATGGCCGCCCCACATCGACCCGCTCGCCAAGGATCTCATCAAGCGCCTGCTGGCGGCCGACCTCAGCAAGCGGTACGGCAACCTGCGCGGCGGCGTCGAGGACATCAAGCGACATCGGTGGTTCGCCGACATCGACTGGGAGCAGATGAAGCGCCTCGAGCTCAAGGCGCCCGTCGTGCCCGTGGTCAAGGGCGCAGGCGACACGAGCAACTTTGACCAGTATCCCGAGTCGAACGAGGAATACGGGCGGGTGTGCGACGATCCATACGCCGAGCTGTTCAAAGGATTCTAGGCATGGACATGATGTTACCGTCGTCGTATAATTGTGTGATTCTCTCGTATATTTGCGCCTTTCGATCTTTTCACTCTCTGTTTCTCGTCGTTTAGCAATCATCGTCGTCTGCAGCTCCACTACTCTGCCCGCCTATGCTCGCCCTCCTCGCCCTCCTTGTCCGCTTGCTTGCTTGCTCGTATTAGTAACAACAACAACAACACCATCGCCATTATTGCTATTACACACACACACACACACACGCACCACCACTATTACTGCAATTACCATCGACGCCATCGTCATCCCACCGCTACTACTACAACTACTACAATAACAATGTTTCTTATTACTACTACACCACTCTTGTTTTTATCTTCATTCTTAAACGTTATTACTATGATTGCTTATGGATTCAAAGTGGATAGCATCATCATCATTGTCATTATTAATACTGTTTATTGCTAGTAGTGAATGGGCGATGATCAGGAATGGCCTGGGCTTATTTGGCAATGCGTGCCAATGCTTCGATGGCCGATCTTGCTTGTTCCTAATGATGGTCATGATGCTGAATTAGCCACGCTCACATCGACAGCATTCCATGGCCACGCTTACCAGAAAGACGAATGTCAATATAGTGTGCGGTCTAGTATATCAACGAGGATGATGATGATGGATGTCGATTAGTACATGCTTGTAGATGCGCAGGAAAGGATTGCTTACCCGATGCGCAGATAGTGCGCGCCTATGCCCTTGTAGAGGCCGGCAATGCCCTCGGCGCGGATGGTCTTCACGAAGCAGTCGATCGGGCCGCGATACAGCCTGCCCGATCCGGTGACCGGGTCGTGGCCCTGGTTGTACACGCGCGTGCTCACCACATCGAACGGGTTCATGGCGCAGCACACGACAATGCCCGTGAGGAAGGAGGCGGCCATGTGGGCGGGCAGGCCGTCCGCCAGGCCAAAGCGCTGCATCACCGCCACCTTGCAGCTGTCGTAGGTCGTGAGCTGCACGGCCGAGCCCACACTCGTGCGCAGCACAGCAGCACCCGCGCCATGGTACAGGCCGGCGGCACCGCCCTCGTTCCTGAACACTGACCGCAGCGCATGCCACACGCCGCGATACTGATGCTGATAGCCCATGCCGAGCTGCTTCGAGTAGCTTTGCAGGCGCGTCTTGACGAGGAAAAGCGGGCTGCCCAGCAACGCGCCCGTCGCACCGGCCGTGCCGCCCGCCACCACGCGACACCAGAACGGATCGACAGCGGTTGAGCCCTGCTCGTGCGACGACCAGCGCAGTAGCAGGCGCTTCACGGGCTCGTAGGAGCCGAGGCGCACGCCGTTCATCGCGATCTGATAGACATAGGCCGCGCCCAACCCGCGCTGCAAGCCGCCCACGCCCTCATGCTTGGCGATGGTGACGAGGGCGGAGAGCGTGTTCTTGTAGAGACGCACCGGCAGCGCGCCAGATGCACTTGGCGGATGAAGGGCGGCTGTAGCGCACGCACACACATCCACGGCAGCAAGCCTTCTCCGTCAGCGATGTGGTTCGCGTTGATGGCGGCGGCTATGGTTGCACCGTACCTTTTCGGTTTAATTCTCCTTGCAGCTGCATTCGTGTTTTTACTACCTGCATACCAGCGCGCCAGTTAGCCGGGGGACACTTCTACGGACGACGCCATACTGTAGGTGGTCCTTGTTGCCGCCTACCTCTAGTGGATTGGTAATGGTGACAGCACCGCATGCTGCTATGGCGCCGGCGACAAAGCCCAGCGGCGGATACTGCGCAATGACCGACGTCTTTGCCGGCACTGTTCTACTGACGGTGGTGGTGGCAGGTGCCTGTACGGTCAGCTGAACTGCCGCTGTATGGAGTGGCGTGCTCGGCGTCGTCGTCGTCGTAGTGGTGATGGCGGTGGCGGTTGCTGAGTGGTTCATAGTGGCAGGAATTGGAAGGAAGTTGTTATCGGTAAATAATGAGAACCGGCGTTGCACACACTCACGCTCCCGCTCCCATTGTTCGGGCGAGATGTGCACGCCTCCCTATCAGCACATGCTGTCGCCATTGTGATATATATATATATAGAGAGAGCAGTACGATGAATGTATATATGCTTTATTGCAGTGGCAAGCCGGATGCGCTTACAGCCAAGTACACTCATCAATAAATAATGAACTGGTCGATAGGAGCACGCAGCATATGCATGTCTGCAGTAGTGGTGTAATTACAATGGCATGGCTATTCTGCCCTGCAAACAGGACATGCACGCGCGTGCATATGCATAACGCCGAGAGGGATGGCGCTACTTTTGCTGCGAATCAATGGCAATAAGCTGCGTGGCGAGATAGGCGGTCATGCCTATTACTGCCGACGAGACCACCTTGCCCCAAATGTCCAGGCCCGACACGGGCTTCTTCCAGGCACCATCGGCAGAGAGTGTCGACTTGATCTAAGCAGCAACAGCATCATTCGTCGTAAGCAATGAACAAGCAGCAACAATGCTAGTGGCAGCAGCTACACCTACCTGGGCGATGGTGGTGGACAGCTTGATGAAGTTGGGATCGGATGCGTTGGTGTTCTTGCGCGAGATCTCATTGAGAAAGTCGAGGAAGATGCCGCGCACCATCGACATATCCTGCGCCTCGATGATCAACTGAAGGCAATCCCGTTAGCCAGAAAGAGAGGGAGAAAGAGGGAGGGGGCAGGCATGCCATGCGTATTGCTGCATAGGCCGCGTCCTACCTTGCAGGCAAGTCCCTTGCGAATCTTGACATTCTGCTCAAACACTTGCGGATTGTTGAACACCAAGGCAAGCGTCGAGATGGCCATCACCTGCGGAATGGCGCAAAAGTTGAAGACCGTCTGGTTGCGGATCATCGACATGTACTCGATGGCATCCGGGATGTGGGCAAACGCGTCGAGGCACATATGGTTGAGACAGGCGAGCGCCTAGACGTCACATGGCAGCATGAGCAGATGCACATCATACGGCCCGATGCTGGCCTACTTTGTCGCGGGCACTGGCATCGCGGAACACCTCGGGATCATCCGCGTACTGCGACCATATCTCACGCGGCCAGAAGAGACGCCCCTCGATATGGTCCTCGAGGAAGTCGCGGATGATGTTCGTCTTTTGCAGGAACAACCCCATCGAATTGGAACTGCATGGCGCGCATGCGTCAGAACACATCATCATCATCATCACTGCTGCTGCTTCACTTACAGATGCTCCTTCTCTGTGAATATCGAATCTACTCGATCAGCGGGCATGAGTATGGCCATCGATGAGCGAGGGCTGCATGCACGCGGGCTTGCCTTCTAGGCCAGAGGCGGCAAACAGCGAGCTCAGACCGATGCCCACGAGACCGGCCACGTAATGGCAGTAGAGATCGTAGTCGGCCTTGCTCTCCACACGGCGCGTGCAGAACTCGGCCATGCCGTGTCCCATCCGGCGTGTGATGTCGGCGATGACTTGCTGGTATCTGGCGGCATAGCGACGATGGATCATCATGTCAGACGCATGTAGCAGCGCATATCCATGCCGCCACCTACCTTGGCTTGATCTGCAAAAAGAACTCGATGATGACGTGGAACTCGACGAGCACATCGCGGTCCTTCTCATTTGGACCGGCTAGCATTGCATGGACGGTGAGGGACATGCGGGATGTGCTGCCATGTGCGCCACCTACACTCGGTGAAGTGCCAGCCCTCCTCGAAGATGTACTCGTGGAAATGCTGCAGAACAAAGATCTTGCGATCCACCGGCAGCGTCATATCATCCTCTGCGGACATTGGCATGGCACATTGCTTGCATGAGCAGCCAGCACGTAGCAGCTACACATCATTCTTACCAACCGTGTCCAAAGCACGTAGGATGACATAGAATAAACACACCTATCGCGGACAAGTAAGCACAGCGACGACGACGATGATTGCTATGCTCATCCCAATGGCTTACTGGATCCATCAATTCCTCGTCCAGCTCCTTGATGACCGCCGAGAACGACCGGGATGTCCTGTTCAGCAGGTTGTAGCAGACGAAGCGGGCCTTATTGGTGACGGTGCCATCGGCCGCCACCGCCGGGTTCTCCACTGCGCTGGGACGTAGGAATTTGTAGTTGAGCAGGGCTAGCAATTCGGCCGGGCGCGTCAGCGCGTCAGTAAGCGGGCTCATATTGTTATCGAGAGCGAGCAGTTGGCTAGCAGTGCAAGAAGGACAAGAACAAGGAGTGTAGTGGAGTGGAGTAGACGTGCCTGGTGCTGCTTCTGCGGTACGATACTGGCCTTTTAATGCCGACACATGTCCATTCGACGTGTAGCATGCCAGGCGCGCTCAGGTCAGTGGCGACTCGGCCAATCAACGAGGCATGCGGCGAATCACCTCATCCACTTCTCCGACCAATGATACATCGCCTATATTCCATAAAGAACATCACAGCTGGATTGTTTATATTCTAGAGCAATAGCAGCAACAGCAATGGAACATATATAATTTATATAAAGAGAGAAATAGAGAAAGAAAAGTGGCTCAATCGGCAAGCGACGGCTAGCGTGTCAGCTCCAGAAATGCTTGTAGCGTGTAGTGGGCGTCGTTGCCCGCGTTGTGCAGGAAGAAATGGTCGATGTTCAGATAGTCGAGCATCTTGCCGAGGCTTGTGGTCTGCTCGGCGCCCGTGATGGCACAATGCAGCTTGGCGGTGTCGAGCGTGATGGCCGTGTCTGGCACCGTAACGCCTATGCTCTCCAGGTACTTGATGTCGCCTCTGACGTCGTGGCCGATGAACACGAGCGGCGCCTCGGTGTCGAGATCGGCCTGGATGGTTTTGACGATCTCCTTGAGCGACACCCACGTCGACTTGCCAAAGACAAAGTTGTCGCGCAGATCGGGCACGTAGCGGCCATTGCGCAACGCCCGATGCTCGACAACATTGTAGTGCTGGTCGAGGTAGCGGTCGCGACGCGCGTCGTACATGCTCCAGCCCACCTCGAGCACGCGCCGCTGGTCACGCTCCCATGCCTCGATGTCGACCGCCATGAAGATGTGCGTGCCGGCTCGTCGCAGCCCGCGTGCCATATCGAGCATCTGCTGGAAGCTGCGCTGTCGCTCGCGATGTCTGTACAGCCGGTTGTACTCCTTCATCGCGGTGCAGACCTCGCCGAACTGCTGCTCGTTGGTGATGCGCACGGGCACGATGCCGGTGTAGGTGGCGCGCGAGGTGACGGCGGGCAGGGCCACCGACAGCTGCCCTTCGATCTCCATCTTGATGGCGCGTGCCTGGCCCTCCGTCAGTAGGATGGACTGCTTGCCCTGCTGGTCGACACCGAGGTAGAACTCCCACTCGCCGTGGTCGATGTAGACATCGGGCACCTTAACGAGCGCGAGCATTTGCTCCTTCAGATCTTGCTGCGTCAGGAATTTCTTCCACAGTGCTTGCATCTCCGTAACGAGAATGAACACCTCGGGTGGAGGCGATTTGACGGTGGGCAGCGATGCAACGACGGCATGCACGCTCTCCTCGATCACCACGGCGGAGGAGAACTGGCTGCCAGGACTGCACGGAGAAGCCATTGAGTAGACGGGACAGCAAGCAAGCAAGCAATGAGAGTAGCAATAAAGAATAAGCAGTAATCTTTCTTTTCCTGGAGGCACGAGCTACAAAGTGAATGGCGGTGAATGGCACAAGTTGAGCAATGCAACGTGTATAGATACGCACGCATGCCCACATGCCCACTTGCACCTATGTGGCGTGACACAGCTGCGCGCTGACCACGAAGGTCGCTGATCTATTGTGCGTCATTTATTCACATTGCTACTCCGCAGCGTACGTTTAAAGTCCGTTGGAGGCAGCTAAATTGCTATGATCATTCCACTAATGCAGAGCATCCATTGCGCCATGTTCATGGACAATAATGAAGCATGGTAGACAATGACATGTAGGCATATCTGCGCGCCATGCATATTGAGCAAAGGGAATGGCTTGCTTCGTTGATAGATGCATGGACCAGCTGGACGTGTTCACCAATATGAATCATTGCTTGGTGCGCCTACATTCTATGACGTCTACCGACCAAGCACCACATCGCCATGCATGCTGTACCACATCCCGTGCTGACGACATATCCGCCCGCCTTCCTTCTCCCATTGCAGGCAGGTTGGTGATGTCTAGCATGGCAGTGGATCCTTCTTGCTGCTTCCTACTGATCGTGTATACTCGAGTGGCCATTGTTTGCGTGCTTCTGTTGTCCTCGCTCTCCTCCCACCCGTCCTTGTCCATCAGTCTCTCCTTTCCTTCGCGTATGTTGTCTCAGACGTGTGCCTATTCCTCTCTCCCATTCTCCTTCATTGAATATTGTCTGCAATAATCATAGTAAGCCCGGTAGTGATTGCACGCACGCACGCCCGTTTGTGTGAGAGTGTGTGTATCTGCTACGGTGTATGAAGCTGATGGTGGTGGTGGCACGTTGACCGTCTCGTGCAAGCCGTCGCTTTCTTTCCTTCTTACGTTCAACTGAGTGCACTCGCCTACCACACGCACGCACGCACACATACGCACGCCATCGTCGCTCACTTCCTTTCCCTACCTTCTATCTCTATCTATCGACATACGTTCTGTGCATATACCACCGTCTCATCGACATGTACTCGATGGCATCCGGGATAAGTATGACGACGCCGCAGACGCTGAGCACGCCGAACAAGCGCGTGCCCAAGTGCCACAGCCGTAGGAACTATCGAGCGGGCAAGGCCATATCGTAAGCACGAGATGGATGATGGATGCAGTGCGGCAGCGGCAGCAGCAGCAGCAACAGCAGCCGTATCAGCATGCACTTACCATAACAGCATCTGGTCCCAGCACCGCGAGCACCTGGCTCTCTC
>KZ989352.1:0-11508 GCA_003614755.1 Syncephalis pseudoplumigaleata | reverse complement strand
CATCATCATCATCATCATCCATAGGGATGAGCGATGCTGTTACACCAGCTAAAAAGAAATCAAGGAAAAGAACGCGCGCATTTCCGAAGACGCGTCCTCCACCATCTCGTCCGCCTTATTCTCGCTCCATACACGCACGCACGCACGCACACTGCCACGGGCTATGTCCATAAGGAAGCGCACCATGGACTTGGTCGATGCGATGGATATGGATCCCGCCGAATCCGCGGCCTACCAGTCGCAGTGTAAGAATCCGCGCAGCACGAGCCATACTGCGGCGGGTATGACCGGCCAGCAGGAAGGTAATCACTACTTGTGAGCAGGCCCCGCACGATGAATAGCTTACGATAGTGCATTGCCCGTCGCCAGCCTATGCCTGGATGAAGTTGCGCGCCGGCCAGCAGCACGCCCTTCACGCCATGTCCATGGACACCGACGCCGACCAGGAATGCCGGCATCCGACGGATGTTTGCCAATCGGGCAACACGGCACAGCGATTTGCCGGCCAGCCATGCGCCTTCTGCGAGAAGCCCTATTGCCAGGCATGCCTATCAGAATGCTTCGCGTGTCTGCAGCACTTTTGCTCCATCTGCTCGACAATCAAGTAAGTCAAAGAAGCAGGAGAAAGCGAGCTGAATGAATGCATGGCAGCTAATGGCATCTTCCACTAGCTATGATGCAGCACACGAACGCTCCATCTGTCTGTCGTGCCTCAACGCGTAGGAATAAGGAGATAGATAGAGGGAGAGAGAGAGAGCTCATTTATTATGATGACGACGACGAATGATTGGCATATCAGCTTGTATCAAGACCAGGAATAAACGGATGATTACTATTACTATTTAGCGCTGCTTATCGGCTCTCGCCTTGCCCTTGCGCTTGTTGCGCTTGCCTTTGGCTTGCTGGCCGGCGGTGCTCGGTTTCGCGGGTTGAGCACGCTCCTTTGGCTGAGCTTCCGATGGCTCGGCCTTTTCCTGCTCGGCCTCCTTCTCCGGGATGGCAGCACCTTCTGGCGCGACATCTTCCTGCTTCTGGACGGCAGATGCACCGGATGATTTGACGGGCTCCTCTGCCGTAGTCATCGGTGGATCAGGCATGGTCACCGCTTCCTCCTCCGGCAGATCCAGGGCCTGCATACCAGCATGCAATGGCTTCCGATCGGTGTGCGGCTCCACTGCCGGCTCCTCCTCCTCCCTAGGCGCTTCTTCCACTTTGGTCGCCTCCTCAGGCTGACCGGTGGAAGCATTCGCCAGCAATGAAGGACCGGCACTGCCTCGCTCATTCTCGAGTGACAAGGCGCGCATCTTCTCGGCCGCACCATTGATGTCGGCGCTCCTCCTTCGATGCTCGTGCTGCTTCGCACTCGCTATGGGCAGCAGTGCAGGCATATCCTGCAACGAGTGGCGACGGGCGATGTTCCTCTCCTCGCCTGCTTCGCGGTCGGTCGTGCCAGCCGGCGGCGATGGCTCGGGCGATGGCGTGTCCGCTCCTTCGGCCGGTGCTTCGGGCGCGGCAGACACGGCGGCAGAGGAGGGCGTGCGTGCTGACTTGCCGGCCTGGCCTGTGTTCGTCGATCGCACACGCGTCCAAAGGGTCGCCATCGCATCCTTGGCCGCCAGTGCCAGTCCGCGAACATAGCCGATCGGTCCGACCTGCTCCACCGACGGAAGATGCTGGTAGCGCTTGGACGGTGCCGGCTTCCTTGCGGCGGTGGCAGACGACGACGATGCGCCCGACGATCCATGGACGGCGGCGATCATCTGCCCGCTCGACGGCGACGGCGTGTCCATCGGCGATCGATCGTAGCCAATGTGGCGCTGCGGGTAGCCCGCGCCATTCGCGGGTGCGGCGTGCCGTGTGGCTTTCGGGTGCGCAAGTGGTGGCGGCTCGGGATTCATGGCTATGCTCGCCGATGTGATGATCGTCGATGCTTCTGCGATGTTGCTCGTTTGCGGCAGCGAGTATGTCTTGCGTAGTTGTTGCGCTGTGCCTGTGGCAAGCGTCGATGCCGCGATATCGGTGGCGTGGAATGCACCGGCAGTCGTATGGTAATAAGCTGATTCGGGACGTGTAATGGCAGCGGTCACACTCTTATCGTGCGCCAGCATGGAAATAGATGATGATGATGCAGTAGCAGCAGTGGCAGCACATTCAACGACGATTCAACAAGCTTCCCGGACCATCGAGAAAGAGAAGAAGAGAAGGTCGATGCGATATGTTCGGCCGGCGCGAGCTGTACGGCTTTGTTTACCGCGCAAAAGGGGAACAAGGATAAAGGAGTCGTCGTCCACATCGACGTGTATGTATGTGTACACGCTGGCAACCGGCGTCATTGCTCGTTTGTGTTATGCATCGCTCGTGGGCGTGGTCGATGGTGGTGGTGGTGGTGGCGATTGTTTCATATCGCTTGTCTTACCACGATCGATGACGTCCGCGATGACTGTGGACGGGACGAGCCACATCGAGCTGGATGGATCAAATGAGTGATCACATCATCATCCAATGGTTGTGACTATCGGTGGTTTCTAGCAGTTTTAACCAAAACGCATGCACACAAGCAGCAGACTGCAGGCATCCTCGTGATTATTCCGCAGCGTATACACGTCGTTGTTGTTATTTGTTTATTGTTATTTACATCTCGCTGGCCTCCATGTTCACTGCCGTGCTCCGTCGAGGATGGTCCCGTGGCCTGCGTAGTGGCAGCAGCAGCAGCGTGTCCGGGACGTTCCAGCACCGGGCAGTAGGCAGCCGGACCGGTCAGCACGGCTGCAGGCTACTCCACGTCTATCCGCCAAACACGGCCCGCCATAGCATACGATCGACCAGTGGTGGTGGTGGTGGCATGACGACAAAGCCGTCCCTTCCATGCTCCGCGCCGTACTGGATGGCCGCGGCTCGGCAGGGACAACGGCCGTATCATCGCGCCCGACGATATATGCTTACCGGCATGCTGCTGGGCGCCACCGCTCTCGCCGACGAGGAAGAGCCGCGTCCGCTGTTGGCAGCCGCCTACTCGGACGAGCCACCCATCGAGTTCGACTATAGTGGCGTGGATGTGCGCACCGACTCGCTCATCTATCGCGCGGGCCAGCGCATCCACGCGCTCCTCATCGAGCCGATCATGACGGGATGGCGTTTCCTGCAGCTCGTCGTCATCTTCCTGCCCTGCGTCCTTACCATTCCCGTGCTCGTATGCACGCGTGCACATCCGCCGGCGTCGACGCCGAAGGAGAGCTGGCACGTGTGGTGGTACAATCTACTGGCACGCCAGATGGAGCTTGCAGGGCCATCGTTCATCAAGGTGGGTGCATGCTCGGTGGCAGGTAGCGAGGAAGGCGCGCCATCCTTCCTAACCATCGCGTCCATCTCTCTGCTTAGCTCGCACAATGGGCCGCCACACGCGTCGATATATTCCCCACGGAGCTGTGCCATAGTCTGGGCCGTCTGCACGCCAACAACCGCCCGCACGCCTTTGCCTACACGCGCAAGGCCATCGAGCAGGCGACGGGCGGCCGCACACTCGAATCGCTCTTCGAATGGTTCGACGAGACGCCCGTGGGCGTGGGCGCCATCGCTCAGGTGTATCGCGCGCGACTCCACGCGCATCTGCTGCCACCGCCGGCCGCGAGTCCAAGCGAGACCGTGTCGTATCCATCGAACATGGTCGCCATCAAGGTGGTGCATCCGGGCATTGGCAAGAAGATCGCGCGCGATCTGCGGATCATGCATGCATTCGCTTGGCTCATCGATACGCTGCCCGGCATGAAGTGGCTCTCGCTGCCGGATGAGGTGTGCGTGTTTGGCGAGATGATGAACTCGCAGCTGGATCTACGCAACGAGGCGAACAATCTTGAACGGTTCAAGCACGGCTTTCGCTACTGCTACACCGTGGCATTTCCCCGGCCGATCTTCCACGGCACGTCCGACGTGCTCATCGAGGAGTACATCTACGCGCTGCCCATGCGACAGTTCCTCGCCGCGAATGGCACCGTCTACGACAAGATCATGTCGGGCATCGGTGCGTATACTGCTGCAGGATGTCTATGACACGTCAACTGACCATGCATTTGTTTATGGCTGCTTCTAGGCATTGATGCATTCCTTGTAAGTTGTCGCGTGTGCCATCATCCACTATCTAACACTATGCTCTACTGACTAGCATATGCTCATCCTCGACAACTTCATCCATGCCGATCTGCATCCGGGCAATATCTTTGTGCGATTTGCACGCCCCACCCTGCGCGATATGATCAAGCGTATATGGTCGTCGCTTACCCTGAGCACGCCGCCGCCGCACCGGCCGGATCCATCGGTGATCGCGCGTCTAGAGGCGGTCAAGTCGGACGAGGCAGCCTGGAAGGAGGAGCTGAAGGCGCTCTTCTCCGAGGGATATCGACCACGCCTCGTGTTCCTCGATGCGGGCCTCATTGCCGAGCTGAACGACAAGAATCGCCGCAACTTTATCGATCTATTCAAGGCCATTGTTACATTTGACGGGTATGCATTGCGGAGGGAGGAATAGCAGCCAACATGCTAATGACCATCCCGCTCGGTAGATACACGGCCGGCCGCCTGATGGTGGAGCGTTGCAGGACGCCCGATCTCGTCGTGGAACCGGAGGTGTTCGCCCTGAAGATGCAGAAGCTCATCATGCAGCTGCGCGACATGACATTCTCGCTGGGCAAGGTGTCGATCGGCGATATCCTCATGGATGTACTGCAGATGGTGCGCGAACATCACGTGCGCCTCGAGGGCGACTTTGCCAATGTCGTCCTATCGACGCTCATCCTCGAGGGCATTGGCCGCCAGCTCGATCCCAGCCTGGATATAGCGAGCGTGGCACTGGCCGCCCTGCGCGATTTCGGACGGCAGCAGGCGGGCAAGCGCGTGTTCACGGGGCTGCGCGAGATGGGCGCGACCGACGAGCTATTCCTGAAGATGTGGCTATGGCTCGAGGCGAAGGAATGGGTGACCATCACGTGGGATGGCCGCGAGGTCATTCGCGATAGCGATCTCTACATGCCGGAGATATAGACAGACGGAGGGATGGACGGATGGCGTGTAGCTGTGTACACTATTTAACAAGCAGACGAATGTCCATGGGCATAATGATAATAACAATAAACCATTCGTGCCCATATCACTTGGCTAGACTAGTGGCATCTTTATTTGTAGGTCATGGTACATAAACAATGGCAAGCAAGGTAGGATGCGCGTAGGTGCTATTCGTTCATTGTACTAGCCAGCGATTCACCAAGTATCGCCACGCAGCGCCATCCTTCGCTGCCTTCTTTGCGCTACTGTTATTGCCCGTGCCATCGACCACTGGCTGGATATGCGCGCATTCCTCCTGTCGCAGTATGCGCACTAGTTGATCGGCAGGCTCGTGGCAAAGCTTCCTCGTGGCAAGGTCGATGAGGCGGTAGGCATTCGAGCCATGTCGCGTCGTGACCTTGAATGGCCCGCGCATCTTTTGCCTAGGCATCTTACCGGATCTACACATCCCAGGCACGCACCGCTCGATCCATACAATGTCGCCCTCCTCGTACGCGACATCCTGCTTCGTACGCCCACGCCCCACCCCTGCCAGTCGTCGATGGATGGCCTTGATCGTCGTGCCTGTCGTGTCTAGCACGCCCAGCAGCCTCAGTCGCAGGTCCTCCTCATAGTTCGCCTCGTTGTCCTGCATCGGATGGCGGAATGGCGCCTGATGCGCCGCAGGATGGCGTGTGGTTCGATAGGCAAATAGGAATAAAGAGAGGTAGATGTCCCAGCAGTCGGCATGGTCGCGAGTGAACCGGGCCATCGTCCGACCTAGTACATGGCTGAATTGTTCGAGCATCGATGGTGCGTCCATTGGCGACTGTCGCACGATCGTGACGCGCTGCTTAATGCCCGTGTGCTTTGCGATGGCGGCCATCAAGCTGGACGGCACATTGGTGGCACGATGGGTGATGAGGAAGCGTGGGGCGCCATAAGGCGCAATAACATGTCGCATTAGAAAGTCTGTCATCGATGCGACCGTCACCTCGTGCACGGCCGCAGCCTCGATCCAATGCGTGATGTGGTCGGTGCACACGACGATGTACTTGTTGCCGTCGGCCGTCCTTGGAAATGGACCGAGCAGGTCGACGGCAATGTTCCCGAGGATGCGCTGCGTCGCGGGAATCGATGTTGGCAGACATGTGCGCGGCGCGCATGCTCCCGCCTGCTGGCATACGCTGCAGGTGGCGATGTAGTCGTATATGTCGCGCTGCATCGATGGCCACCAGTAGGTGGTGCGCAGTGCGTCGAATGTCTTGTGCACGCCCGGATGTCCCTCGGCGGGCGCATCATGATAGTCGCGGAGCAGTACCGATATGAAGCGGGCAGGCACCACGCGGCACCATCGTACGTGGTCGTGGTCGTTGTCGATGATGATCTTGCGCTCCAGATGGCCATCCACTAGGCGGCAATGGCGGGCACGCTTCCTTAGCTTCTTGTAGGCCGGCGAGCTAAGCTGCACGAGGAATTCGTCGTCGTCCTCGAGGTAAGCGAGCAATGGTCGGCATAGCACATCTTCTTGCTGAGCATGCTTCCACTCATTGATGCCGGGCATTGGCATAGCAGGCGATGCCGGTGCCTCGACGTCCAATGCCATGGTCAGCACATCAGCATGTTCGACTTGCTCATGCTCTTCCTGCTCCTCCTCCTCCTCCTCGATATCGGATGCCTGGCCGATTTCGGAGGGAGCGGCGGATGTGGCGCATGACCGGACGAGATCGTTCCACGGCAGCGGCCCTCGCGATAGCGCATCGGCATTCGCATTGAGCGATCCCTTGCGGAACATGATCGATGGCCGGTACGACTGCAGCAGCAGCATCCAGTGCCCGAGCCGGCCCTGCACATCGTGCTTCGAGATGAGCCAGCACAGCGAGTAGTGGTCGGTCATCACCGTAAAGTCGCGGCCATCGATGTAGTGCTTGAACTTCTCGATCGCCCATACCACGGCGAGGCATTCGCGCTCGGTCACGGTGTAGCTCTTTTCGCTATCGGTCAGCAGCCGGCTCGCATAGGCAAGCGGCCGCCAGTCGTTGTCGTCCATCTGCTGGGCGATGACCGCGCCCAGTCCGTAGGCGGACGCATCGGTCTCGATGCGGAATGGCCGCGTAAAGTCGGGATACGGCAGCACGACGTCCTTCGTCAGCGCCGTCTTGATGTCGTCGAACTCGGCCGCGTGCACTGCCGTCCAGGCGAATGCCTTTGCCGACTTCTCGAGGCGGCGCAATGCCTGCGTGCGATCCGAGTAGTGCTTGATGAAGCGCTGGTAGTATGTGGCCAGCGCTAGGAACCGCTTGACTTCGTTGATGCTCGTCGGCACGGGCAGTTGCAGGATGGCGTTCACCTTCTTCGGGTCGATGCGGATGCCGCCGTCGCCAATGATGTGGTCGAGGTATTGGATCTCGCGCTTGGCGAACTGGCATTTCTCGCGCTTTACGTGGAGGCCCGCCTCGCGCAGACGGGTGAGTACTTCGCGCAGGCGCTGATTGTGCTCCTCGAACGACCGGCCAAACACGACGATACCGTTGAGGTAGACAATGCACGTCGTCCACCTGAGACCGGCGAGTATCTCGTCCATCGCGCGCTGGAAGGTGACATTGACGCCCGATAGGCCCGTCGGCACGCGCTTCCACTGGTAGAGACCGCCCGGCACGATGAACGCCGTCTTCGCGCGGTCCTCGGGCGCTATCGGTATTTGCCAGTAGATGTTGGTGAGGTCGATCGTGCTGAACCAGCACGCGCCCGTCAGCACGTCCATGATCTCGTCGATGCGGATGGTCGGGTAGGGCTCATGCTTCGTTATGCTGTTGAGGCGGCGATAGTCCACGTAGAGCCACTTGCCCTTGTAGAGGCCGGTCAGCGGGAAGGCCCACGGGCTTTTGGATGGCTCGATGATGTCGTTCCTCAGGAGCTCCTTCATCGATGCATCGATCTCCTGGCGCTTCATCAGCGTGGCATGGTGCATGGGGAGCGAGATGGGCGCCTGCTTCGCCGTGTTGATGGTGTGCGTGACGCGTATGCGTGCCACGGGCAATATGCCTTTCTTATGGAATAGGCCCTCGAACTCGGCGAGGATGCTGTTGAGCTGTGCATTATCCGTGCACGACACGCTCGCACCTGCACTGGACGACACTGGCTCGGCGGTCATCGTCATCGTCGTCGGCTGTTCTTTATTGTCGCTGTGGTCGCTGGATGGCGCGGGATTGCTTACGGTTGATGGCGGTGGCGGTGACGGTGGCGATCGTGGTAGCTGTAGGCCAGCGAGGCACTTGTTCAGGGTGGCGTCGCGTTCCTTTGGCGATAGGTGCGACGTGCGCTCGAGTAGCCTTTGCAGGAAGGGCGCGTATATGTGCTTGATCTCGAGTGCCGAGAGCTGAGCATTGATGGCGCCGAATGGCTGGCGTGCCTGGCCGGTAGTAGGCGATGCCGGTGCCGACAGAGACTCGAGCGGCCTATCGACTGTCGTCTCGGATGCAGTGGAGATCGTGGACAATGCGTCGTTGCTCACTGAATTGCTGCTACAACTAGGTGGTGGTGGTAGCGGTTCCTTTTCCGCCAAAGATGATAGTAACGTTTCAGGCTGTGCAGGCAGCTCCATGGAATCAATATATACTGGGTCGTTGAGAGAAGGGCAGTAGAGCGTAGTATGTACGCATGCGCACACACAGATATCTATGCATGTATATGTACTTCATTGTTCAAAGGGCGGCAGGCTTTGGCCATTGTTCTAATCCTTTGCAGATGGGCGTTGCCCAATGCTGCATTCGAAGCATGCTCGTGCATGCCAGTAACCTATGAATATGCTGCCATTGGATGCCAGTGTAGCATGCGCTTTATTGAGGTGACATTGGTCGTGCAATGAGATCATCGACAATGGTGCAAGCATGACTACACTGGCTATTCGTGTACAGACGAGCACATTGCACGCGTGTAAATAAGCATGCAAGAAAGGCGCGTACTTTTGCCGTTAATGGTCGATTGACGAAAATATCGCCACTGTTTTCATTTTCCTGCCCTTTTCCTATGCCTGCTTGCCTGCTTGCTTGTTCCTTGTGTTTCTACACTGACGTTCCTATTGTAAGCAGCAACAATGCCAACGAACGGCGAACACGGCGATACGACGACCAAGCGCGAGAGTGTCGCGATGACCGACGCGTCCTCGAGCAACGGCCATAAGAAGCGGCGCACACACGAGGCGACTGTGCGCCACGGCAGCCAGACGCACGCGACGACGCCCTCGTCGTTCGAGCTAGATCTGGCGAGCGAGCCGATGGATATTCCAGGTGAGCAGCATGCACACGCAGCAGTAGACGTGTGCCAGCACTCATGATCAGTCGTCCGTGTGCGTGTATGCATACAGTCGATAGTCGCACTCTATGGGCACGTGCCCCGGTGTCCAGCCTCGATGTCAAGGCCGATGCTCTCGGTAAGCGCGTGCTGGCCGTATGCCTATCTGTATGGTCACACATAGTCTGACATCATGCATGGTGCAGTCTTCCAGCAGATGGAGATTGACGACGTGCTCGACGGTGCTTCTGGCCAGCCGATTATTCGCCTCTACGGCATTACAAAGGTAGACATCTTTACAGCAGCAGCCCTGCCTGCCATATGCACTGACGCCGCAGCGATGAACTAGAATGGCAATAGCGTGCTATGCCACGTCACCGGCTATCTCCCCTACTTCTACATGCCGGCACCCATCGGCATCGCGCAGGGCGATCTGCCAGCATTCCAGCATGCACTTGAGGCACGTGGATAGGACGCATGCGATGGCGGGTGTATGTGGCTAACCGGGGCGATGCAGGCGGCATTGGGCGAGCGACAGAAGCACATCGAGCGTATCGAGCTGGTGCTACGCGAGAACATCATGGGCTACCACAACAACGAGAAGATGACCTTTATGCGTATTACCGTGCGCCAGCCCAAGATGATCGCGCCTCTACGTCATATCCTTTGACTGTGACCAACCTACAACGCGCCTCTACTGCTATGCTGTGTGCTCTCCTCCTTAACGCATATGCTACGCATCCTGGAGGCAGGCTTCACCCACGAGGGATTCCGCGTGTTTGCCGGGAATAGCTTCGAGAGCAACCTCGAGTACACGCTTCGCTTCATGATTGACACGCATGTTCGTATGGCCGATGATGGCTGCACTGCCGGCTAATGCATCCATGCTAGATGATGGGCGCCAGCTGGATCGAGCTGCCGGCCGGACACTACCAGCTCTGCTCGAATCTATCGTCAAGCTGTCAGATAGAAGTGAAAGTGCCGTACGTGCACATCCATCGCGTGTCGTCGCTGTGCTAATGATAGCGACTAGATTCGAGCATATCAAGAGCCATGCAC
Organism: Syncephalis pseudoplumigaleata; assembly: GCA_003614755.1. Taxonomy (NCBI): domain Eukaryota; kingdom Fungi; phylum Zoopagomycota; class Zoopagomycetes; order Zoopagales; family Piptocephalidaceae; genus Syncephalis; species Syncephalis pseudoplumigaleata. The sequence continues at coordinate 1,122 of KZ989352.1, read as the reverse complement.
CGGAAGGAGAGTGGCAGGACATTGCGCCACTGCGCATTCTTAGCTTCGACATCGAGTGCGCCGGTCGTAAGGGCGTGTTCCCCGAGGCGAAGGTCGATCCGGTGATCCAGATTGCCAATGTCGTATCAATTCATGGTAAGCAAGCAAACACGAACAAAGAGATGCAGCGATGTTCATGCAATGTTCACGCTTATTAGGCAGGCAGAAGCCAATGATACGCAATGTGTTCACGCTCAACACGTGCGCCTCCATTGCGGGAGCCGATATCCTCTCGTTCACGGATGAAGCAGCGATGCTCGAGGCGTGGCGGGACTTTTTAACGGAGGCAAGTGGTGCATGCCACATGTGTGCTGCAGGTCACTTACACCGGCACACACACACACACACACACACACACACACACGGCGCTAGATCGATCCGGATGTGGTGATCGGCTACAATACGACCAACTTCGATCTGCCCTACCTGCTCGATCGGGCGGCCCATTTGAACATCCATCGGTTCCCGTATCTCGGTCGGATACAAACAACGCGCACCGAAGTCAAGGAGGCGCGGTTCTCGTCGAAGGCCTTTGGCACGCGCGACAACAAAGCGATCAGTATCCTTGATGCATGCGATGCAGAGCATAGTGTCGCCATTGTATGTCGTGGTTGTTGCTGCTGCTTAACTCATCTATCGCGTCTGTAGACATGGAGGGACGAATCCAGCTGGATATACTGCAAGTGATGCAGCGCGACTATAAGCTGCGCTCCTATACGCTCAACTCGGTCTGTGCACAATTCCTCGGTAGGTCAATATGCCATGGACAAGCATCCGTATGCACAACATTTATCATCTGCCAGGCGAGCAAAAGGAAGACGTGCACCATTCGATCATTACCGATCTGCAGAATGGCAACGAGGAGACACGTCGTCGCTTGGCGGTCTACTGTCTGAAGGTGCGATGAGCAGACGGAAGGGCATGACATCTGAGCATGGTTTATATGATATATAACATATATATATATATATATATTGGTTAGGATGCCTATTTGCCACAACGGCTCATGGACAAGCTCATGTGCCTCATCAACTACATTGAGATGGCGCGTGTCACGGGCGTGCCGTTCAACTACCTGTTGAC
>KZ989351.1:0-11293 GCA_003614755.1 Syncephalis pseudoplumigaleata | reverse complement strand
AAGCCAAGCCCTCCTACCGCCTAAGGCTGCTATCTTGGCAAGCGGTTATGACATCAATCCCGCTTCCTTAGGAGGGCTCGGCATTTGTGGGAAGCGGAGCATGGAGTCAGGAGTCCCGTGAGTGCTGGCCATTTTCCATCTTCCCTAGCCCCATTCTCGTTGATCTGCTTCTAGATGGGCAGCTCTCTTTGCCCACTTTCATTCTACTCCTTTTGCCCCCTCTCTTTTGTTCACCTTTGGGGGTGAAGGACTGCAGAAGGATGAGATCTTGATAGGATGAGGGCGAAAGGAGTGGAGAATGGGATTCTTTCTCAGCTGTGGGGGGCAGGGATGGCAGGGACTGAGTGAGTAGCTCCTCCTGGGTGGGCAGTGAGAGGAGAGAGTTCTCAAAATCCACAGGTCCTAAATTAACGCGATATGAGAATCTTTGGATACCACTCTCAGAAGTCCTTCCTGCGCTGTTGATCTCAGTCTGCTTTTCTTCACTTCATTTCCTGAAAATGTCCTTTCCCTCCCTTTCCGATCTGACTTTGACCTATTTGTTCTCTTATTTCTGCCTTTCAGATCCCATTAACACCTTTCTTCCACTTCATTGTGTTGGCTTCAAAGAGTTTCTTTATATATTGGGGAGTGGGAGGTTGAGAGAGGAGATAGAGGAGGGTGAAGGCCTTTGTAGGATAATTAGAGAGGCCACGGCGAGGTGCCAAAGAGGTAGTGAATACCCATTTTGGAATGAGCAGATGTATATTCAAGCACATAGGAGGAAAAGCGTAGCCCTAAACTGGTGAGGAGGGGTTTTAGAGACATTTTTGGATTATTATCAGATTGCGTGATTGCATGGACCATGGTGCATCCTTGAGCCTTGGAGACTATGAATGCTAATGCTCGGATGATAGGGTAAGCCGTCAGTTGGATCTTCAGGCAGATGGTCTCTCCATGGAGAGGCTTTGTTTCGACGGTGATTTTGATATTGTGGGTGCGAGGACAAACATGGAGAGGGGGAATCTGTCAAGTTCCAGTGGCTGTCATTTCAGGTTGGCGTTGATTGTTTCAAGGGACAGTGGATCTCGGCCGAGACTGATGGGGAGGTGGTTGAGGCTGCAGCCAAATCTGGGTGCGGTAGGAAGGGGACGCTTGCCAGGGTGCAGGATGAGGCAGTCTGCAAACACAGCCGTGCCAATGGTGAGTCCCCAGTTGCGTCTGAGGCTGTTACTGGTGTAGATAAAGGGTATGTCTTGGCACCATGTAAACGACCCTGAGTAGCCATTCGTGGGGGAGTCGGGAGTTTCGCTTAGCTCGCTGGCGGTATCTGAGAAGATGATGTTCGTGCGATCTTTCCTGTGTCGGGGGAGACAGGAAGTGGTGAAATTAGCGCTGAAGAGTCGGGGGGGCTGGGGTCTGGGGTTGTAGTGGTTTTGGTTGTCGTTATGGCTGTATGTTTTGTACCAGCAACAAACAGGTCTCTGAAGTGGGCTAGAGCATTGCTCCTTCTCTGTATTTTCGGACCAGGTACATTGGCGGTTGGGCAGCCAGGCTCTGTGACCAGATGACTGAGACCAGCTCGTTGAAGTCCGTTATGAAGATGATTGATGTGTTCCCAAACAATTGGTTGATTTTGTGGCTGAGCTTAAACGCCTCCTCCATTTTGCCAATGAGTTCAGATGGCGCCAACTTTGCATTATCGATGACCACCTACCAGATGTGTCGGAGCATGTTAGAGCACTTGGCCTTGTCAAACTTCTGGTCAACTGCAGTGTTCATTCGGGGGGGGGCATTGTTTCAACGTGGAGAAGGACTGCAGTGGTAGCCATGAAAGAGACCGGCTATTACATCCAGGGAGCGCTCACCATATCCAAGATCATGGAAATGCACTCGCGCATCTCTGTTTTGCTGGTAGAGGTGTGACCTTGGACCAAGAGCATAAGATGCTGGATATTGTTGTGGTTGCTGCAGAACAATGTGAAGACATGATCGCAGATGAGGAGGACGAGGTCCTATTGGTTCTGCTCGAGGGGGTTGCAATGTCAGAGAGGTGTTCTGCTATGAACTTGATCTGGTCAACAGGGATCGGCCAGTGGTTGGTGACTTAGATTCTTGCTTAGTCGGGAGGGGAGATGAGGAACGATGTGGTTGCCATGCCACTGATGGGGGCCGTGTCTGTGTCAAGTGTGTGGAGCTGGCCTCCTTTCTTTCATGGCATTGTCAAGCGCTTTGAAAGCCTCCATCACGTCACAAGTTGATATGATGAGCTTGTAGACATCGGTGGAGGGCGGTGTGAACCAGGACAGGTTTTATTTTGACAGATCAATGCAGAGGGTGTTGATCGTGGCCTTTTCTGCTTTGGTTGTGGTGGTGACAATTAGCTGGAAGTTGACCTCGCCGAAGTCCGTGATTTTGATTAATGATGAGTCCAGGTTGACCCTCTTGTTGTTGTCCTCTTGCTTGTCTATTACAGCCATGGAGGTTTGTTTGGGGGACCAGAGGAGCTCCAGGTGCAAGCGATCAAGGGGGTCTTTGGTTTGGCCGCTTTGGACCGAGGTCAGAGTTGGAACAGTTCTTTTCTCATGGAGTGCATTGACGGGGTGAGCGACTTGCAAGCTCTGTTTCTTGTGTCCACATACCTTGTGCGCTGTCCCCTAACGTTGGTGTGGAGAGGCTACAGGGTGAAGAGGAGCATTCAGAGTGATGCAGCCTTGACCTCTGTGTTTTCTGGGTCAGGTATCTTGTCATAGTACATAAGTATGTGCCATTGGTCCCAGAGGGTGACATTGTTTGAAGGGTGCTGCAGGGGGGCTGAGTGCGGTGGGATGACATTGGTGCGTGAGTGGATCCCGGCCATTTCCAAGCGAATCACTTTTTTGAAGAAGGTCAATCTGCTGTTGTTAAGGAGGGGGGGATGGTACTTGTAGTCGATCAGGAGACTCATTAGTTGCTATCCTTTGCCAGTGGTCATGACGTGGTAGTCAAGCTTCATTTTGTCATTTATTTGGACAATGCCGTTGCAGGTGTAGCAGTAATCGAGGGCACACAGCCTTCAAGCATGTTCTGAAATTAGGAGTGGCAAATCAGTGGGGCAGGATGAACTCTTTGCCGGGGACGAGGAGGTTCCAGGTGTGTGGCGCTGCATGCTTGATTGAAGGTGTCGATGGGCTTTCAGGTGGTGGGATGGGGAGCGCTGCATGCCTTCCATTCATTGAAGACTATGGGCTGATTGATGTCTATGGGCTCTGCAGTTACTGGGTTTGTCATAACTGGGGTCGACGTGTAAGTAGCGCTGGTGAGAACTGGCTCGGAGGCGACTGAAGTTGAGGTCGTCACGTAAGGTGGGGAGGTGTTTGATCTCTTGAGTCTTAGTTGGATTATGATGTTGGCAAAGTGATTACTTTTTTTTACCTTGTGCATGCCTCTTGATAGAGGCCGATGACTGCATCAACCCATTGGAGGAGTCATGTTTGGAAGGCATTGCTTTCCAGCAGAAGTTTTTCGAGATTCGCAGGTTCCGGGCTTTGCGAGAGTAGACGCCAATGTGGTTGTGGAAGTTGCCTGATGTTGAGTCTTGGAACTTCATGAAGAGGGTGAGGATGATGCCAAATCTTGTGGAGTTGTCAAAGGGGCGCCCGTGTTTTTGGTCCTAGCGGACAAGTTCCCAAATGAACACTTACCAGCCTGGGATTGTCCATTTCGATGTAGCGGCAGGATCAGTGTGGATGGCCTCTGTGCGAGCTTGGAGTTTAGCCAGCGTAAGTGGAGTGATGAACACACAAAGTTTCATCTCAACATCGGCAGTCCTGTGGAGGGGGATGGTGTTGGTCACGGATGGGTTGATTGTGACTGCTCTGTAGACAGATGGAAACGCGCCAAGGAGAGCATGGGCTTGAAGAGGGCATGTGCGACCCTATTCATTGCTGAGAACAATCAATGACCCTACGGCCTTCGATTCATGGAGGAGGGTGCAAACTTTCTCCAGCAAATCTGGGCTGTCCATGTTGCCTGTGGTGTTTTAGAGTCGGTCGGTGATCAGGAGGGAGATGCATTGATGGAAAGATGGACACTGGCAATGATTTGTTTGGGGAGATTGATTGTTGAGTTTTCGATTCAGTTGTAGCTCAAACAACTTCCTGATGTTGTTTCTGGTATTGGTTTTTAAGGACTCGGCTTTGGGGTGGAAGGCACTTGTGTTGTGGTTCCAATAGCTGTTTTGCATTGAGCAGTTTTGTCAGAGGATGTGTCAGGGGCAGTAGGCTTGATTTTGGAGTCTGGAGGGTGTGAACTTGATGGCTGTACTTGAAGAGGGAGTTGCCTAGGTGCAATCAACAGGGGGCAGGGAGAGAAGAGGATAAGAAGGGGTCTAGACTGGGAAGGGGCTCGGAGGCAGGACTGGATTGTACTGCCCAGGACCGGTGTTGATCAGTATGGTTTACAATGGGAGGGATACATGGGTCTATTTATAGGGGAAGCTTGGGGCTGTGCTGGGTGTGGGGCAGTGCTAGGGAATGGGGGGGAGTGCTAGGGGAACAGAGGGGAAGCTTCAAGAACATTGAGGAACACGTCAAGAAGGTATCCAAATCATGGAGAGGTATCTGGACGATTCCTGAATCCTCAAGACGCGTCCGGACAGGACGTGGGCATCACCAGCCTCAACATTTCCACAGAGATATGCACCAACTTCAAACCCTCATATCTCCACCAATAATGATCCAAATCCAACAAATGAAAATATTCAAGAAACCTCTTGACAAGGACGACAGCTCAGCAAGAATCTGGATTATGACTGGATGTGCTAGAGGAAGAACATGAGCACGGGGTGCTTTAGGAAGCGGGGGTCGTGTTAGATCATCATCGCAGAAGCCCGATCCTTGAGGGCTTTTTTGTTGTCCTTGTACTTCTGCGGCACCCTCCACATGAAGAGTGCCAGGAAGCCATGTATGGGGGTAGGGGTAATGTTGCCGAATGTCAACTGCGACTTGGTGCACTTGATGATGTTAATTTGGGGTCCAGGAGGCTCAATGAAGTTGCCGACATTTCCGAGGTTTGTTAATTGCTGCCATTTGTTGTCAAGGTTGTCTTGGAAGCATCCAGAGATGGAGAGGGTTGTTTACACTGTCTCCAGGATGGACGTGGATGCTTCATAGTCGGAGGCTGTGATTCTATTCTAGAAGGTTATTGTGGCTGCAGTTGGTACCGAAATGAAGAACTAGAAGCTGTTCCTGTTGTTGATGGACTTAGAACCTGCAGTAGGGAAGCCTGGGATTTGGTCTCAAGTTCCCTGAGTTGCTTTGCTAGTGCTGGCTGCTGTACAATGTCTGCCATGTAGCCGTCTGGGGCGGGAAGGGGAGCACCCGTCATATTTGCCAAGAAAAAGACGGCAGCTTGCAACTATGCCTCAACCATCATGGCCTTAACTCTGTCACCAACCGAGATCAGACACCACCACCCAGCCTCCTAGAGATGTGCCACTGACTAGTCAAAGACAGATACTTCATCCTTGTAGACAGCGGAGATGCCTACCATCCAATCCAGGTTGCAGACAACACTATTGAGAAAACAGCTATTTGAACAGGATACTGTCACTATGAGTTCCTAGTCATGCAGTTCGGACTATCAAACGCCCCTCCCTGCTTCCATCACTTCACAAACTTCATCCTTGTTCACCTATACAACAAGTTTGTGATTAATGCATTACCGTGGCAACATCCTAGTCTATTCCAACACTGAAGAACAGAAGCAACACTTTGAAGAAGTCCTGGCCATGCTGGCCAAGCAGCAGCTAAACATCAAGCCTAGCGAATGCCTCTGGGGCAAAGAAGGAGTCCCCTTCTGTGGCCATCAAGTTGGGCACGAGAGCATCTCAATCGCTCCATCCAAAATTGCCACTGTCTTCGAATGGGAAACCCGGCAAAAAACCTGCGACATCCAGTCCTTCCTATGATCTGTCAACCACCTCCTGCTGTACATCAACAACTAATCGGAGATTGCCTACCAACTTTCAGTGCCACAAATAGAAAAAACACCCAGGGTCTTGAATAACCACGACCAGTTTTCCTTTGGGCATCTCCACCACGCCAGTGCTTGCCCGCTATGATCCAAGCCTCCGAACCTCAGTCTTCTCCAATGCCTCCGACTGCACCATAGGAGAATGGGTGGCTCAGCGCCCTAAGGACAAAGATCCGTTTCCGACGCCGCTTGTGTCCACTATCAGGGGGCTGACCAACCTACCTCAACTACGACCTATCTCATACTTCAGTCGCAAGGTGAAGCCAGTGCAGCTGAACTACCCATTACATAAGAAACAGCTACTTACCCTCCTCAAACTCCTGATAGCCAATGGCCTGAGCTCATTGGCATCCAATTCCGGGCCTTCACCAACTATAAGTCCCACATCTATCTGAATACTCAGCCAAACTTAGCTGCTGAAAAGCTGGTTGGATCAGAAAACGTCAGGAATTCCACTTCTCCATTGACTGATTGCCGGATCATTTCAACACCGTTGCACATCTTCTCTCTTGCGCGCCTAAATATGCACCCTAGCATGCTAAATGTGAAGAAGAGATCCTCTTCAGCACCCTATTCATCTCCCATGTTGAGGCGTGATCAACTAACTGACTAGCCAACTACATCTTCAACCCAGAAAAAGCTGCTGGATGGCTCCACTCCATCACCATCGATGACAATGCCGTCAACATCAAGGCACAGCTAGCTAGCGCCCGAAACAAAGCCCCAAACCCAAGAGACATTGCCAAAAATGGATTGAACAATAGCTTCCTCTACTACAACTGCCCACTCTTCATTCCGCGGACCTTGCTGGGGTACATCGTGGATTGGTACCACGGCTGAACTGATGATGGCCGTCACCAGTGTCAGACTAAGACGATCATGAAAATTGTCACGAGGTACAACTGGCAATCTATGTTCTCTGAGATCAAGCAGGACACCACCAGCTGTGTGGATTGGCAATCCTTTCAGGATCCCAACAAAGGTATGGCTTCCCCCATACTCTCATGATACATCACACCTGCTAGGAGATGGTCGAATCGGATGCGTTTGCCATGCCAGTATCACTCGGGCCACACAGTGAGCTGTATGATAGCTGCCTTCACTTCAATTACTACATCTCTTCCGGGATCATCCTTGTCCTGATCAACTCGTGGTGGACAGGGCAAACAGATCTCTTCAACCCTGCGGGTATACTCCCAGGTGGGCTGCCCTCAGGTCTTAGCCAAGGACCATGAAGCCACGGTCATGTCTGCCTGCTGGCAAGCATTCACCAAATTTACTGGCATGCAGAACAATGTTCCCACGGCTCTCCACCTGCAGCCCGACAGCAAGTGCAAACGAATGATAAAATTAGTGAAAAGGCTCTGAAGCCTTAGCTTGACTGACCTGGCTTCAACTGGTTGAGACTCCTGCCATTCCTGAACTCAGAACCGCCTCCTCCTTTGGGCAAGAGGGAGGGATTCAATAACACCCTGCGTTACAACGCAAGAGGGCGCTGCATAACCCCACAACCTTACACATTACAACGCAAGAGGGAGCAGGATATCCCTAGCGCATGACAAATTGACTGTATAGGCTCAGCGTCCAACTGGATGGAGCCCTTCTGTCGACCCAAGAATAACTGCACACATTTCCAATCAAGAGGAGACATCGCCTTTGAACTGAGCCGGCATTACCACGCAAGAGGGAGCCAGAGAACTCCAGGAGGACCTGAGAACATCCGCACATGATGCAATGCAAGCGCGATGGAATGGATTACCATTACCGAATTGGCTGTGTTGCGATGCAAGACGGTGGAAGAGAATACACTATAACCTTCTCCTTCTTTTCCCCTGTTAAGCCTTCCAAAGCCTCCTTCCAAAATATTTTGGTCCAATCCTTTAGCAGAAGTAAACGCTTCTCTTTCTCATCAAAATCCCACTCCTCATCCTTTAAGTCGTCCCGGCGCCTACTCAACAAACAGGTTTGAACACTGTGGGGCTACCAATTTCAACCCCTTCCAAATCCCGAACTCCTACGCGCTTCAAATTCAATTCTGTAGCGATCTTCATGGGCTGCGGAATCTATGGGGTGTGTGCTGATTTGTGCCCCTTTCGACTCAAATGTATCCTTTTCCCCTCAATTTATAAGTGTGGGATTAATAAGCGGGATTCAATTTGAGTATGGGAGCATGCAGTCTTGAGCCCTTCACCAGCGGGACCCTTTTATGTTCCCGGTCCAACTTCGGACTTCACTCGTAACACATATCTCCAACCTTGGTGTGACTCTGCTTCAAGTGAGGGATTTCCCGTGCTCCCCTTGGAATCCCCATCTACATTGTACATAGCGAGATCAGACTGACCTGTGGTCTCTAGTCAGATTCTTCCCCTCAATCATACCCATACTTCCTTCCCAAAACTGCTGCAGTGCCTTCGCCTGCGTTGTCTTCAGAAATCTTCTTCTTTTTCCTTGTTGTTTCCACTCCAGCCACCTCCATCTTAGGTTAATTTACATCATTTTCCCCTCGCTGTCATAGAGTGCCAATTTACGTCAGTTCATCTCACACTGAGCCAGTTTGCCCAGCTGCTGGGGGCCATAAGTTCCACCGCGCCCCTACCACTGGGCTGTCACTGCAGCAGGTGAACCCACTTGCCATGGAAATCTTCAAGTCCATCCAAGCCGTGCACAGGGAGCAGGTCCCCATGTTCGGTGGTAACAAGAACAGCATAGAGAAGACTGCTGACTCCCTTGATGCTGTCCAAGTCTACATCGCTAAATGTCTGAGAGCCAAAAGCTGACAGACATTGATCAAACCAGGGCAGTAGGCGTGGCGAGACCAGTGACGGGGAGGAACACACTATTCCCCCAATGGCTCACCAGGGTATTAGTGGCAACCGACCAGACAAGTACGCAGACGACAAGAAGACACTGTTCCCTTCGAAAACCTTCTTCTTCCAAATCCTCGCTGACTTTAGATGCAACACATTAGTGGTCTCCAACTTGCATAAGAAGCATCATCGGATCTGCAAAGTCAAGTCCTATGTCCCCCTGCATGACTGGTTGGCAACCTGCGGCGTAGAATTCTCCTCCTCACACTTGGCCTGCGCCGAAATCAGCCTACAGGACCTCCTCACCTAGAACACCATCACCCTGTTGTTGCTACAACTCATCCTGGCCCTAATCCATTAGCACCTCATACTCAGGCTCCCTCGTGCCTGATTCCTCGCTGGTCAATTAACAGTTTGGGCTAAAAATATAGCCAGGCCAGCCCTTTAACCTGTTTTCAAGGGCCATACTTACACCCTTTGAGTTCAGCCCAACAAAAAAGAGCCTGGGGGGCTCAGCCCATTGCTGGTGAAGTATTGCGACACATCACTATGCTGTTTCCCGCATCAACATCTTGGAGACGGACCTGCCATAGCCACTGACTCTGCAATTGGAGCCCACCAAAGGCTAGGAAATCCTGAAACCAATACTTTGATATGGGCCTTGCTTAGGAGGCAATTTGACTATGTGCTAATGTTGCGCTTCTGCCCTAATCCAAACAAACATTACCAAATCAGAATCCACACAACAGAGCTTCTCCACGAGGAGGACCTTTACCAGCGGAGGAAAGCCGTCCAGGCCTACCCCCCTCCGACAACCGCTTGGAAGGCATCATCTGTGATGTGATTAAGAAGTATGACCCCACCTGCCTCTACAAACCAAACAAGGTCATACCCCCTGACCGCAGCAACCTGAACTTCAAAATCACACTTGAGGAAGGCACCAAACCAAAGTTCTTCCAATGGCTCAGACCAAATCCGACAAATTGCGTGCCAGATTGATGAGTTCCTCAACAAGGGCTGAATCCGTTATTCACAATTTGCCTGTTGCCCAACTGTTGTATTTGCCAAAGAGGAAGACTGCCATCTGCAGATGTACCTCGACTACAGTGGACTCAACCGTGTCGCAAAACGCAATCAAACCCCTCTTCCAAGGAGTCAAGAAGCCAAGAACCACGTCAATGAAGTACTCCGCATCCTTGCCGAGAAACAGCTCAACATTTAGAGGACAACGTGCCACTAGGGCGATCATGTGTCTAATTCTGCAGACAAGAACTGGGAAGCAACGGTGTGTTGGTTATGCAATCGAAGATCACAACTGTCTGCCATGGGCTACCCCTTGCAACACTGCCGACATCCAATCATTTCTCAGCTTCAGATACTACCTCGGCAACTAGATTGTTGGCTCCTCCCAAATTGCACTACCCCTGCCATGTCTCCAGTCAGGCACTGTACAGTGCCAGTACACGGGGGGGGGAAGAAACAGTCGTTTCAACTCCTAAAGGCTGCCATTCCCATGCCACCGGCACTCGCATGCTACTACCCGTTGAAACTGAACTAGGCGTTCTCTGATGCATCAGACTTCGCAATCCGAGAATAGGTAGCCCAAGCGACCCGCTAGATTAACTTAATTCTTTCGCCGCTGCACACCTTGATAAGAGGCCTGCCTGACCTTTCTTGCTTCTAACTTGTCAGCTTCGTTAGCGGGTAGATGAAACAGGCAGACTAAACTGGCTTTTCCAGAAGAAGGAGTTCTGGCCATAGTCAGATCCTGGCAGCAAATCAGCACCAACTCATTGGCCAGCAATTCAGGGTGTTCCCTGACTGCCAGTTGCTGATATTCCCGAATACACAACCACAGCTGAGCTGTCTGCAAGCTGGAGAGATCAAGTCTCAAGCTTTGGCTTCAACCTCAAGTACCTCTAAGGGCAGTACAACACAAGCCACAATACATCCTGTGCTGTTCCTCATCCCGAGAACGCTTTGATGCCATCACACATAGCCCCCCTGACTGAATCACTGCTAGCCAGCTTATAGTGGGTCAGGTCAAGCCCCTCCTGGTGCCAGACAATCCCGCTGCCATGAATGATGCTGCAGCTGCCAATGAGGTTCGCAGGTACCTCAAAATGGATGACTAGTCACAGTCTTGCCAGGTTGTTTTCCTTGTCCAGAGCTTTCTGGAACATGTTCAACCACTCGATTTGGATTATCGTTCATTGAGATACAAGTATTTGATGTTTGTTGCGTGTTCCATGGGAATATGGTTAGTGATGATGTCCGGACGTGGAGTGTCCGGATGCATCCTGCGGGTTCGGATATCTTCCAGAGACTTCTCCAATATTTGCATACCTTTGTGTTGCGTCCCCAATATTCCTATAGCTTCTCCACATTTCCCCAGTCCAGCTCCACACTTCCACACTCCACTTTATATAGACCAATGTATCCCTCCCATTGTAAACCATCCTGATCAACACCAGTCCTGGGCAATACATTTA
>KZ989349.1:0-11571 GCA_003614755.1 Syncephalis pseudoplumigaleata | reverse complement strand
ACACACACACACACACACACACACACACACACACACACACACACACACACACACCATCACTCGCTCGCTCGCTCGCTCGTTTTCTCCAGCTTTCTATATCTCTCTCTCGCTTCTTACTGCGCATTTACTCGTTTCACTCATGGATGAGCTACAGAAGCTTGAGCATCTGTCCCTGGTGGCCAAGATTACCGATGAGCTAAACAATCATATTGGACTGAGCGACAAAGTGCTAGGTATGTAGCAGCAGCAGCAGTAGTAGTAGCAGCAGTCTATCAGCTAACAATCACCGCCGATTCCTTCATCGCCAACCTGGATCGTCTAATCACCACGCTCAATCCAAAGAAGAGGAAGAAGAGCAAGAAGGGCAAGAAGGCGGCCGCGGACGACATCGACGGCGAGGCGATCGACGATGAACTGGAGCGGAACGAGGAGCGCGAGCGGCAGGCGCGCATGTTCCCTGGCCTGGCCATGCCCGACAAGGCGCCGCCGATGGTAAGCAGGCATGGATCGTGCGCGATACTTGGCATGCCACCGCTGACGAATGGCGCGACAGAGCAAGGAGGCCAACGATGCGCTAGCGGCACTGGAGGGCCTGGAGGTGAAGCTTAAGCAGCAGTCGAGCGACAAGCCCGGCACCGACGAGCGACGACGTGACCGCGGACGTAGCCGCAGCCCATCGTACGATCGCCGACATCGACGCCGTCGCAGTCGTAGCCGCAGTCGCTCGCGGTCCCACGAACGCAGCCATCGTCGCCACGATGACCGCGACGACCGACGCTATGGACGTGGCCGCAGCCCGCTGCCTCGACACGACGAGGGCCGATCGCTCGACGACAAGCCGCTCCTCTACAAGATCTACAACGGCAAGGTGACGAACATGCGCGACTTTGGCGTGTTCGTCCGGCTGGAGGGCGTGCGCGACAATCCCGAGGGCATGGTGCACATCGGCGCCATCACGAGTGGCCCGCGCCTCAACCGGCCGTCGGATGCGGTCGCGCGTGGACAGCGCGTCAAGGTGAAGGTGCTGTCGCATCTGCGCGTGCGCACCGAGGAGGAGATGGCGGCCGAGGAGGCCAGACTGGCTGCGGGCGGGCTGAAGGGCCACGCGGTGCCGGTCATCGAGGACGACATGCAGCCGCGGGCACGCAAGCGCCTATCGTCGCCGGAGCGGTTCGAGCTGAAGCAGCTCGTGGCGTCGGGCGTGCTCGATGCGTCGGAGCTGGCGCGCATTGCCGAGGAGGACGAGCAGATGACGGACTTTTATGGCGCGGGCATGGGCCACGTCGAGGAGACGGAGGAGGAGCTTGATGTCGAGGTGTGCGAGGAGGAGCCGACCTTCCTGCAAGGGCAGACGCAGCAAACGCTCGATCTGAGCCCCATCAAGATTGTCAAGGCGCCCGATGGCACACTTAACCGCGCGGCCTTGCAAGGCGCGGCCCTGGCCAAGGAGCGGCGCGAGATGAAGTAAGTGGCGGCTGAGGCTCATGTTCATCATGCGCGGATAGGATACTCATGCAGATGGTGCTTTATTGTTACGATGATGAACACACACGTGTGCGTGCATTGATAGGCAGCAGCAGGCACAGGCCGAGATCGACGCTATGGTCAATGACGTGAATGCACCGTGGCAGGATCCCATGGCCGATCCGGGCGAGCGCAGCTTCGCGCAGGATGCACGCGGTGCCGCCAGTTCCAAACAGGCGAACGCGCCCGAATGGAAGAAGTCCGTGTTTAATCTATCGACGACGTTTGGCAGGATAACGAGTCTATCGATCAAAGAGCAGCGCGAAAGCCTGCCCATCTACAAGCTACGCGAGCCACTCGTTAATGCTATGCGCGAGGTAAGCGAATGATGATGATGACGATGATGGCATGTGTAGAATACTAGCCGTCTAACCTGCATGCATAGAACCAAGTATTGGTGGTTGTGGGCGACACGGGATCGGGCAAGACGACGCAGATGACGCAGTACCTCGCCGAGGAGGGGTTCGCCGATACGGGCCGCATTGGCTGCACGCAGCCCCGTCGTGTGGCGGCCATGTCGGTGGCGAAGCGTGTGGCGGAGGAGGTGGGCTGTCGACTGGGCCAGGAGGTCGGCTACACCATACGATTCGAGGACTGCACCTCGCCCGAGACGCGCATCAAGTACATGACGGACGGTATGCTGCTGCGCGAATGCCTCATCGACCAGGATCTGCCGCAGTACTCGGTCATCATGCTCGACGAGGCACACGAGCGCACGATCAGTACGGATGTGCTATTCGGCCTACTGAAGAGTAAGTGCCCCGCCAATGGCATATATATATATAATCGACTAACGTTCTATGGTGCATACCCGCAGAGACACTGAAGCGCCGGCCCGACCTGAAGCTCATCGTGACGAGTGCGACGCTCGATGCCGAAAAGTTCTCGCGCTACTTCTTCAACTGCCCGATCTTCACGATCCCCGGCCGCACCTTCCCGGTCGAGGTGCTGTACACGCGCGACCCCGAGTCCGACTACATGGACGCGGCGCTGACGACCGTGATGCAAATCCATCTCTCGGAGCCGGCCGGCGACATCCTCCTCTTCCTCACGGGCCAGGAGGAGATCGACACGGCGGCCGAGGTGCTATTCGAGCGGATGAAGGCGCTGGGGCCGATGGCGCCCGAGCTCATCATCCTGCCCGTGTACAGCTCGCTGCCCAGCGAGATGCAAAGCCGCATATTCGAGCCGACACCGCCGGGCGCGCGCAAGGTCGTCATCGCGACGAACATCGCCGAAACGTCCATCACCATCGACGGCATCTACTACGTGGTCGATCCGGGATTCGTCAAGCAGAATGCCTACGATCCCAAGCTGGGCATGGACTCGCTGGTCGTGACGGTAAGCACACGGATGCATGTGCATGTGCATGTGGACGATGACTAACAACACTGTTGCTGCCATCATTGTCTAGCCCATCTCGCAGGCACAGGCGCGCCAGCGTATGGGACGTGCCGGTCGAACGGGCCCGGGCAAATGCTTCCGCCTCTACACCGAGGCCGCCTACCGCAACGAGATGTTGCCCAACAGCATCCCCGACATCCAGCGCACGAATCTCGCCATGACGGTGCTCGAGCTGAAGGCCATGGGCGTCAACGATCTGCTGCGCTTCGATTTCATGGATCCGCCGCCCATCCAGACGCTCATCACGGCGATGGAGCGCCTGTACGCCCTGGGCGCGCTCGACTCGGAGGGCCTGCTCACGCGCCTCGGACGCAAGATGGCCGAGTTCCCGCTCGAGCCGCAGCTCTCGAAGATGCTCATCCTCTCGGCCGATCTCGGCTGCAGCGACGAGATCGTGTCGGTGGTCGCGATGCTCTCGGTGCAGAGCGTCTTCTACCGGCCCAAGGAGAAGCAGGCGCTGGCCGACTCGAAGAAGGCCAAGTTCCACCAGCCCGAGGGCGACCATCTCACCCTGCTGACCGTCTACAACGGCTGGCGCAACAGCAACTTCTCGAACGCGTGGTGCTTCGAGAACTTTGTGCAGGCGCGTAGTCTGCGCCGGGCACAGGATGTGCGCAAGCAGCTCGTGGGCATTATGGACCGCTACCGGCAGGATCTGGTCAGCTGCGGCCGCAACTACCAGAAGGTGGTGCGCGCGATTGCCGGCGGCTACTTCCGCCATGCGGCCAAGAAGGATCCGCAGGAAGGCTACAAGACGCTCGTCGAGGGCACGCCCGTCTACATCCATCCGTCGAGCGCCCTCTTCAACAAGAATCCCGAATGGTAAGCTATCCACGGCATGGCATGGCCTGACATGCTTACATGATGTACCACCATGCAGGGTAATCTACCACGAACTCGTGATGACCACCAAGGAGTACATGCGAGAGGTGACGGCCATCGATGCAAAGTGGCTCGTCGAGGCGGCGCCCACGTTCTTCCGCGTGGCCGATGCGAGCCGTATCAGCAAGCGAAAGCGCCAGGAGAAGCTCGAGCCGCTCTACAACAAGCACGAGGCGCCGAACGAGTGGCGTCTCAGCCATGTGCGTCGAACCGGTCGCAGTACACAAACCTTCTAGATGTGCCGCAGCATGGCGCGTCTGGACATGATCATTTCCATAGGCATACATTGGTGGAGAATAGGTGCTCGGTTATATGTACCAAAAATACACACACATACATATACATACATATACATTGATACTACATTTTAATCATGGTATGTGTGTGCACATGTATATGTGTCTCTATTCTAGAATACAAAGCAACATTCAATAACCAGTCATCCATCATAATGATGATGATGATGATGACTACAAACACAGTGAAAAAGAAAGAATGCAACAACAACAATGGCGGCGGTGAGGATGGCTTGCTTAGGAGGCAGAGATTAGTGGCAGGGACGTGTTGGATGTCGCACTATGACTGCTGCTGCTATTCGTGGCGACCATGCTGTCCGTCGAGGTGGTCGAGGGCGAGTGGGCCATGCCGGTCGGTTGCGTGGATTCTACGACGAGTAGTGCGTCCGGCGGATGTGCACTGGCAGCAACGGTCGTGGGCGTCGAACGGCCAAAGAGAAATCGACGTCGCGTGCCTGTCGTTGTCGTTGTTGTTGATGTGCCATCGCCGTTCATGAGCGTCGTTGTTGCACTCTGGCTGCGCTGATGTGATTGCTGCTGCTGATGATGTTGGATATGCGGTGCTATTGCATTGATGAGTTTAGGCGAGGGTGGCACGATCGGTGGCGGATGTGCATTGGCGGCAGAAGGGCCATGGTTGTTGGTGGCAGTGGCGGTGATGGCCGGTTTATCCGCGGCATTGCTTGGACTACGTGTGCGAAAGAAGGCAAGTCGTTTGGCGGTGGCCGATGTGGCACTGGCCACCACTTGACGAGCGACGGTGGTTGTTGCTGTGGTCGTCGTCGCCGTCGTCGCCGTGGCAGTGGTCGTTTCTTGAAGTGATGCGAGTGATGCCACATCCTCGCCATTCGCCGAGTTGAACGAGTGGCGCGCTGTCGATCGTTTATTCGGAGGCGATGGATCGCTAATACTATCGCCATTCGCCGTGTTCTCTTCCGCGCGAGTCACCGCATTGCCGACCGACAATGATGTGGTGGCAGCATCACTATTGCGCCCACGCAAGCGCAGTTTACGTCGCACGGCGATGGCCTTGCTGCCCATGCTGGGCGTGGCTGGCGCGGTCTGGCTGATGCTCGAGGCACTCGGCGTGGCAGGTACAACCAATAAATCAAGATTGCTGCCATTGTTGCTGCCATTATTGTTATTGTTATTGTTGCCTCTGTGTCGAATAAGGCCGCCCATCCATTGCTTTGCCCAGTTGACGCGCTGTCGCACCGATCTAATTGGGAAGGATGATTAGCGCGCGCATCTCTCTCTCTATGTATCTATGGATGATTGTTGGATAGCCTACCGTTTAGCCAGTGTAACGTTGACCCGGCGCGAATTCTTCATAAGGAAAAGCATGCCGCAGTTGGACGCGAACAGGACGAGTATGAATAGATCAAAGGAGCAGTAGCGCACGAGTAGGATGAAGAGCGTGAAGAAGAAGAGCACGCGTCGTCGCTGGCGTACTTGTGCCTGATCGCGCAAGGCTAGAAGGGGAGTGCATGGTGGATGAGTTTACGCTATTGCAATGGACGCGCCTCCTACTTACCCTGATACGATGGTCGTCCCTCCACGTCGGGCATGGTGAGCAGCGCCACGAATTGCAGGGGAAACTCCCATAGCTGCTCGATGCCCATCGAGGCAAGTGGCGATGCGCCATTGTTGCCCGGCACCGTCTGGGCCCGTTTCCGCCCTGCACCACCTGCTGCTTGTGCATCCAGCTGTGCATGGTTGCCGACGGCCAATGGTGCTGGCGATAGTGCGGATGCATTGAACTCGTCCTCCGCCACGTCCACATCCATGGACGTTCTGCCAGGCGACAGGCATGCTTCTAGGCCTGCCTCAAGCGGTGCCATCCATCGCGTGTATGGCTCGAGCGTATCCCATAGACTGACGTCCTGTGGCTGGTGCTGGTCAGTATTCGCAGCGGCTGCGTTCTTTATTGTGCCGCTACTGCTGCCGGTGGCGGTGCTGGTGGCTGTCACGGGCACTGGCTGCGGTGGATATCTCGGATAGATGCGTGTCTGTGTGCCGCTAGAGTATCTGGCATCATCCTCCTCCTCTTCCTCCTCTTCCTCTTCAAAGGATGATTCTGACGAGGAGACATAGCCAGCCTCATCCGGCTCGTTGGCTTGGGAAGCTGCGTCCTTTAGCTGAGCCGTGGTATGCTTTCTATTCGTCATGGCGCGCGGGCTGAGCGGATGTTTCGAGCGTGTCGGCAATATCTAGTCGTCCAACGATGATGTTATTAGCAGCCGTCAAGCTTGTACTACTACCACGGCCATTGCTATCACTTACAGATTCGCCGTGTAGGTGCCAGTTCCTTAGCCATTTGACGACCTTCTTCGACGTCAGCTTCCCTTCGATGCGTGGCAGGACCGTCTGCTGCAGCTGCTCCAAATCCTCAAGGATATCATTCCACTCCATGGCTTCGGCCACTGCATTTGTGGCAATATCATAACAATACATAAGCATGTGTCATGCCTTTCCATCCATGCCCGATCATTGCTGCCTACCTCGATAGTGAGGAAAGTTGCGCGTGATGATGCGGTAGATTGGATTGCGCGGCGATGCCTGGGCGGCGGCGGCGGTATTGCCATTACCGCCATGTGGGCCATGCTGGACGGCAGCAGGGCTCGTTCCCGCCGTTATGGTGGCCCGTCGCTTGCCGTGCGTGGTGGTGCCGCCCTCCGCGGTGGCCGCCTCTTCGTGGGCCGATAGTGCCGCGTCGTTGCGCTGCAGCAGGAACGGGTCGTCCGACGACCGGACCGTCTTCCACACCGAACGCACGAGCGAGCCCGTCATAGCCGGATACACCCACATGATAAGCAGCGGCGGCCAGTCGTGCGTGCGTGCGTGCGTGCGTGTATTGCAGGGGAAGTTGAAGGGTGCTGGAATGGCGAGGTGGTAGGTGATGAGAGATGCTATGGAGATAACGGGATGCTGGCGTATCAGTGTGTGTGTGCGCTATTATAAGGAGGAGTAGGAGTAGGAGGAGAGGACGGCGAACAAGGAGAGCGGGCGAGGCGGCGGGCGACTGACACGTGTGGTAACCATAAGGCAAGACTTTGTATGGGTCAGACTGACAATAAGTTGCGGCAAGTATGTCAGGGACGGCCAAGGTGTGCGACACACTGCAGACGCGTTGCCGCTTCCTGTACGAACAGGTATGAGCAGGGAAGAGCGAGAGAGATAAGCAGAGATAGAGATAGATGGAGAGATAGAGAGAGAGAGAGCAAGACAGAAGGCGCAAGCGTGTCCAAGACGCCGCACGCATTTGGAAGGCACATCTGCTTCCAGCCCAGACGAACAAGCCGTCACGTTCTCGAATGGAAATGCCCGGTATTACGGGCAAACACATCGTACTCCGCTTGGTTTCCTACTCCGCATGGCAATCGTATGGCATGCACCATTGCACACGCTTGCTGGCATGCGCCACTCATCTACTATTATTATATAAGGATGGCCACCATACCATGGCATAATAAACATGTGGCATGAACGCGCCTCAGATGCATTCATGGTTGGAATGCTGCTCATCTCTACAATGCTGGTGGCATGGCATCACACATTCGATCATCGCCCATACATATCAGCAGACCCATGCCCATAACCATATAGACCATAGCATCATTGCATATCGACCAATACCCGACATGTTCCTCCATGCATGCTGTCCATCTACATGTCGTTCTTCATGCTATTGAAGGGACAGCATACGACGAGAAACAATGGTTGCCACACACATTGGTGTCCACACCTGATTTTGGGTGGATTGAGGTGGTTGTATGTGTGTGTGTGTGTGTGTGTGTGTGTGTGTGCGTGTGTGCATACTCGCTGTCTACATTGGGTGGCCGTGTCTCTGGCGCTCCATCCTTCGCCGCCCTTCCTCGCCAAATTGCCAACACTTGTCTGGATCGTCGTTGCAACCTTCTTTTTCTTTTACCGATATGGCGGCAGTATTCTCTGGCCTCGTCAAGTCGACGCTTTCGTCGCTGGTGGGCGGGGCAGGCGGCCACGAATTCCCCTACACCATCGGCGAGTGCGTAAGCGAGCTGGGCCGGAACGACACCGTTTGGACGCTCTACGAGGGGAGGAAGACGGTGAGCAGGCGTGCTATGCCGTCGATGTAGCTATCGTGCTAACCTACATATGCACGCCTCGGCAGACGGACCAGTCGGTTGTGTCTGTGCTCGCCTACGAGAAGGCACGCGGCTCGAGCGGCGAGCTGGCCCTGGCACGGAATGCGTTCAGCAGATTCCGCACTATCCGCCATCCTGGCCTGATCCGCTACATCGATGGCGTCGAGGCGAGTGGCACGGACGATGGGGGCATGGCGTGGCATGGCGTGCTAATCCGATGCATCGCGGGCCATACAGACGGAAACGCACATCTACATGGCGACCGATGTCATACGGCCATTGCGTGCCGTGTTGAATGCGAGCGAGCGCAACGACAATCTACTTGCATGGGGCCTGTTCAACATTGCCGTAAGTCATCGCTGCGTTGACGTGCGCCATGCTGTTAAACAACGGATGCATAATCGCCCTCTCTCTCTCTCTCTCTTTGTATGGCATCATTAGAAAATGGTCCACTTCCTCAACAATGATTGCAACCTCGTGCATGGCAATCTGCGGATCGGCTCGATCTTCGTCAACGGTGCGGGCGAGTGGAAACTGGGCGGTCTCGAGTTGCTGAGCTCGTTGAGGGACGAGCATCCGTTTATCACGGTGGGCAGCATCGATATGTGTGTGTGTGTGCTTGCTGCTTGCTTACCACCTTCGCCAGATCAACGCCGGGCTTATACCGGATGCGAAGCGTTATGCCACGCCCGAAGTGGCACGCGGCACATGGGACACAATGAAGGAGTAGGTGCTATTGCGCGTCGTGTTTGCCATCATGCTAATGATGTGTGCATGTCGGCCAGATACGAGCCATCGGCCACCGATAGCTGGCATTATGCCTGTCTCATCTACGAGCTGTTCAATGGCGCGTTCACCCGGCCGGAACAGCTCAGGACGCCGGGCAAGGTTCCCTCGGTAATGCTAGCTGCCTGCATTTAGCATCAAGTAGGCCTGCCTGCTCACTATGTGCTATGTGCTTGCCTCGTAGAATCTGCGCCAGCCCTACCTGACCTTGCTGGACAACAATCCACGTAGCCGCGCCACACTGGGACGCTTTATCGATCATGTCAGCCGGCCCAACGGCTATTTCATGAACGATTTTGTCCAGGCCAACTTGTTCCTCGACAACTTCAACGTCAAAGACCAGCCGGAGCGAGAGGCCTTCCTAAAGTAAGCCATTGCTGATGCGCACGATGGATGCACACACGTAGAATGGCATAATGAACGTGCGTGGCATGTCTAGTCGCTTGGCGCCAATGATTGGCGAGTTCCCCGTTGAGTTCAATCAGCATAAGCTACTGCCGGAACTGCTGAAGGCGCTGGAGTATGGATCCGGTGGGTGGCGAGCGCGTATGCATATGAGCTGTAGGAGAGAGATACTTACACGCGCACACATGCACTGTCCTGCAGGCGGCAACAAGGTCATCAAGCCCATTGCTCAGATTAGCGAGCAGCTGAACGAGAAAGACTACCATGCACTGGTGGCGCCGACCATCAGCCGCTTGTTTGCCCTGCCCGACCGCAGCATCCGTATGGGGCTGCTCGAGCATCTGGGCCCGTTCATCCAGCATCTAAGCAGTAAAACCATTTGTAACACACTATTTCCACACTATGTAAGTGCCGCTCCCGCGAACAGTGGCATCACCGGCGCAGCTAACCGTGCAATATGGCCAGGTCACCGGCTTCACGGATTCCGCGCCCATGATCCGCGATGCCACGGTGCGCAGCGCGCTACTAATGGCGCCCAAGGTAAGTAGCTAGTTGCGGCACCAGTCAGTGACATGCCTCATCTAAGCATGCACACACTCTATCAGCTTAGCGACAAGGTCAACAACCAAGAGCTGTCCAAGTATATTTGCAAGGCACTGCTCGATCCGGAGCCCGGTATCCGCACCAATGCCATCATATGTCTGGGGAAGCTAAGCAAATACATGAGCGAGGCGGTAAGTCATGGCCAAGGCCATATTTATTATTCATGGCAGCTTATCATCATATGCATGCAGACACGCTCCAAATCCATCCTGGTGGCGCTATTCAATGGACTGCGCGACCCATTCCCATCGGCCCGGTCGTCGGCATTGATGGCGATTGCGGGTAGGCGTGACCAAGCAGCATTCTCGCTCGTCTGTCGGCTAATAGCGATGCACTACAGCGACACTCGATGACTATCCCGCACCCGACTATGCCAGACGCATCCTGCCAGCGATCGCGCCACTGCTGGTGGATCCGCATCGGTAATGCGGTGCATGAGCGCGCACCATCGATGTCCGCATGCCACTGACGCTATGTGCATCTAGCGAGGTGCGCGTGCAAGCATTCAAGGCGGCAAGTCAAATGATGGACAAGCTGCACGCTCATTCGGAGAGCATGGTAAGGCTGGCCTTGTTGTGCATTGAGCATGGCCTAATTCGATGCTGCCACGCTGTGCATCATTAGCCGGACGAGCCAACGCCCGATCCTAATGCTAACGTGCCCGGCGACTCGAATGCCGCATCGGCCGGCAGTGTCGGCAGCGTGGCTGTGTCGATGGGCGCGGAATGGGCCGGATGGGCAGTGTCATCGGTGGCGAGGAAGGTGCGTGGCTACAGTCGCGCGGCATGGACAGATGGTTGATGATGCTGCGGATGCACATAGATATCGGATGTGGCCTTCACGACGGTCGATGGCCCTGGATCCGCCACCGGTGGCAATGGCCAAGCAGCATCAGCAGCAGCGGCAGCTTCCAGTGAGACCACCAACGGGCGCAGGAACACGTCTGCCACGCCGACACTCGCTGCTCCCGTTCCACAGCCGCGCATTGCCATATCAAGGGCCCTAACCAATGAGGTGGTCGACAGCGCAGCAGTTGCAGCAGGTGGATGGGATGATTTCGATATCGACCTAGGTCCATTGGCATTGGTAGGTGGC
Organism: Syncephalis pseudoplumigaleata; assembly: GCA_003614755.1. NCBI lineage: Eukaryota > Fungi > Zoopagomycota > Zoopagomycetes > Zoopagales > Piptocephalidaceae > Syncephalis > Syncephalis pseudoplumigaleata. Next base: position 449 of record KZ989349.1, on the reverse strand, counting down.
AGTGTGAATCGAGTATGGCCGCTGACGTGCAGGCATAAGGAGGACGATAAGGAGCAGGGCAGTGGCGACAACGATGGACAGCGTCCGTCAAGACAGTCAGCCGATCATCGCCCAGCGAGCGGCGGTGGCATGAAACTGGGCGGTCGATCCACCGAGACGACCAATTTACTAGGTATGCCATAGGTAGCATCGCCAGTAATCGAGTACTAACCATGTGGCTACATGGCCGCCACTACTACCACTAGCCGACATAGACGATGGCTGGGGCGACGATGGCTGGGGCATGGACGGCGACCAAGCACTAGCGGATCCGTTCGACGAGCAGCTAAGCATAGCCGAGCCCATTAGACGACCGTCGCCTGATGCGCGCACTGCAGCACGGAGCAGTCGCGCCGATGAACTAAGCCGTCGTCGCGAAGAACGTCGCCAGGTAAGCGAGCGGCAGCATG
>KZ989348.1:0-11599 GCA_003614755.1 Syncephalis pseudoplumigaleata | reverse complement strand
TATTTGGCCGCAAGCCCGTCTTCCTGGCCGCCATCGTCATCTTCCTCGCCGGCTCGTTGGGATGTGGCGCGGCCCACAACATCATCACCCTCATTATCATGCGCGCCATCGCAGGCATCGGCGGTGGCGGCTTTGTCCCGCTCGTGCTCATCATCATTGCAGGTGAGCAGCCGTCATTGTGATGAGCACACACACACATAGATGCAACAACCTGCTGATCATCGCGCGACACCATAGACATTGTTCCGCCCCGCCAGCGAGGACAGTATGCGGGCATTGTGGGTGCCGTCTATGCGTTTAGCAGTGTCATCGGCCCGCTGCTCGGCGGCCTCTTCACCGATCATCTTACGTGGCGCTGGGCCTTCTACATCAACCTGCCCGTTGGTGCGGTCACCATACTGATCGTGATCTTCTTGCTGCGACTCAAATCGCCCGTGGGATCGATGCGCGAGAAGCTAAGACGCATCGACTATCTCGGCACGCTCCTCGTGCTCGCCTTCTGCATTGCCCTGCTGCTGCCGGTGAACTGGGGTGGCGCCATTTACCCGTGGACATCGCCGCTCATCATATCGCTCTTTTGCGTGGCCGCCGTCATCCTCGCCCTCCTCCTATGGGTCGAGCATCGGGTAGCAGCCGAGCCCATAGTGCCACTATCCCTATTCCGCTCGCGATCGATATGCGCCATTAGCATTGGCATCTTCCTACTTGGATGGAGCTTCATCACTCCCATCTACTACTTGCCCGTATTCTTCCAGGTAAGGCAGAATGATCCGTTGCATTGTGTGTGGGTGTGGGTGTGCGGCACTATGCTCATATGACTGCCTCTCGCTCGATAGGCCATTCGCGGCTATACCGCCACCGAGTCCGGTCTCATCCTCCTGCCGTTCGTGCTGCCCGTCTCCATTATCGTCATCGTGTCGGGCACGGTGGCCTCGCGTATCGGCCGATGGTCCTATCGCGTGTTCATGTCGGTGGGCATGTTCATGGCCGCCATTGCCTTTGGCATGATGGTGCTGTTCGATGTGACCACGCAGCGCGCACTCGAGGTTGGCGCCATGGTCGTTCTCGGCGTGGGCATCGGCCTCGGCATTCAGAACTCCATACTGGCCGCGCAGGCCTCGGTCACGCCCGACAACATGGCCATTGCCACCGCGCTCGCCACCTTCTTCGAGATCATCGGCGGCGTCGTGGGCCTTGCCGTCAACGGCTCCGTGTTCAACAATAAGCTTATGTCGCTGCTGCAGCAGTACTTTGACGACGGCAGCCTCTCGCCGATGGCCGTGCAGTCGATCGAGACATTGCGCCATCTTGCCGAGCCCATTAGGAGCGTGGCCATCCAGGCGTATGCTGATGCACTGCGCATGCAGTACTACGTGCTCATTCCAGTGGCGGGCATTGCCGGCTTCTCCTACATGCTCGTGAAGGTGCTGCCACAGCAAAGCGAGCCTGACAAGCGACAACGCACACCGGCCATGGCCATGCACTGATCATCATCGTCATCATCATCATCATCATGAATAAAGCTATTCTCCATGATGTCATGTTTATTCAGATGCATATCTCTCCGGCTGATATACTGGCAGAATCGCGCGTTTAAATCGAGCACGTCAAATTGTTTTCATTCACGCAGAAAAATACACGCGCCTTGTCCGTTTTCGCGTGTCTTTTCCCGCCACCTTCACTTTTGACTGGTTGTCGCTCACCGCATGTCGCATCACCTACGTGAACACAAGCTGCTCGGAACAAGCAGGGGCAGCGGGCGGGGGCGCGCGAAGGAGACGCCGCGTATCACGCGTGCGGTACGCGAGCTGCGCAACCGCCACGCGTCCAATCCAGCCGAGACGAGCCAGCGCGACGATGCCGAGGAGGAGGAAGCGTCATCACTCGACACGTCGGCACTGTCCGGCTCCTCCATCATCGAGTTCGACATCGACATTGATGCGATGCAGAGGCTGCGCGCCATGGATAGCAGCGCCGAACTGCCCGCCTCGCTGAGTGTCTTTCCGCGCACGCCTGCAACCATATCGCGGCCATCCATTACATACGCAACAACAACAACCGCCACCGACAGCCAAAGCGACCTCAACACATCGCCATTGTTCAGTAGACAGCAGCGACAACAGACGCCGGAGACGATCGCATCCGATGATGTGGATGGACGGTCAGCTGCCCGGACAATGCCGCATACGCCACTGGCCACATCGGCCATGTCAGCTGCGACGAGACAGCGAGATAGGAATCCAGCGAGCATGGTCACGCCACTGATGCAGCGCAACACGCTATTTGCCTCGCAGCTCGTGCCCGTGAGTGGCAATGGCTACATCGCTTCAGCCGAGCCTACGCCCTACCCGCGAGAGCAGTCGCCGCATGCCACGGAGGAAGCCATGGTCGGACAGGCAGTGCAGGCGGATGCCATGGCGACACCGTGCGTTCGACGTGCGCGACATGTCAGCACCGCTATGCCACCACTTGACCAGCATGCATCGGATGTGGAGGAGGATCAGCCGGCAGCATCCAGCATCGCCTCATTGTACATGGCACGCGAGCATGGGGCGAAGGAGCAGTCGGACAACGCGGCGACACAAACGACAAGCAACGACGAGGATCTACGCGTGCTCGTGCAGGATACGCCGCCCTCGCCCATGGCCGTTGCCTATCCGCCCTGCTCGTTGATGGACGATCCGGTCACGTGCATCACAGATACGCCATCGGATCTGATGCCACTAACTGCCGCCAATCGACAGCAAGGTAAGCGGGCAGTTCAGGAGCAGTGTGATCATGTATATGCTAATGCCCACGTAGATGCCACATCAGCCATCGAGACAGTCATGCCCGTCACGCAGCCCACACAGATCATCAACCTGCCACCATCTGCGGAGGATGGCGAGGAGGCCGATGCCGGCACGATCCCCACACTGATTCTATCGCGCACGCCATCACCGGTCATAAAGCGCACCATTCCCGCGTATCATCGTCATGTGCAGACAGCAGTGCCATTGGAGCAAGCAGCAGCAGCAGCAGCAGCAGCAGCAACTGAGGAGAAGGAGGCGAAGCAGGAGAAGCCACCGCCGGCAGAAGATCAGTCATTCCAGTTCCATACACCAACCATCGACACATCCAATGTGACGCGTAAGTAGTGACAGTGCATCAGAGTGATAGTAGGATGACCATGATGGCTGGTAGAGGACACGCCACCCCGAGAGACCACGCGCAAGCACGATGATACGATGAACTTCTCGGCATTTCTCAAACAGCAGCAGCAGCAGAAGCGACAGAAGAGCAGGACGGATCCAGCTGAGCTATCGTATTCTGACTCGGAGCTGCCCTCGCACATCACCATCGACGATCCAATGCTCATCGATCGACTAATCGAATCGGATCCAGTTATGGATGCGCCAATGACGGCAGACAAGAAGCGAGCACGATCCGCCACAAGCATGGACGAGGAGCATGCATCGCACAGAATGGGATCGTCAATGGCGCGCAGGTCAACGCCGAGGAGTAAGCGACACCGGCAGTTCATCCAGCGCGACAGAGGATTCGACCAAGCATCAAATGGACAATCGTCGATGGAAGCGGGAATGACATCATTGAATCATCAGAGCAATGAGAGCAATGATGATGATGATGGCAATAATACGACCATGCAGCGTCAGTGTGAGCATTGCTCCACGTCGGTGACCACCAGTTGGCGCAAGGGCCCGGCTGGTGCAGCGACACTGTGCCAGCAGTGCGGCAGCTTCTATGCCGTGCATCGGATTCTGCCCACATTCCGCGGCAGCAAGGCACCGCGGCAATCGTTCGCCGAGCTGCCCGACTACCTGCCCGGTGATCGTGTATGGGCCTACTCGCACCACGACGGCTACTACCACTCGGCGACGGTGAAGGGCGACGAGGAGCACTATGCGGCGTATCGTGTGGTATTCGACGATCGACGGCATCACATGACGGAGCGCGGCCTCCTCGATCGTAAGCCGACAGTGCAGGCGGAGCATCTGCGTCCACTGGATCTCGTCGTCAATGCACGCGTGTGGGTCATGCGCATGGGCGAGCGGGAACTGCAGGAGGCGCGCGTGGGCGTCGTTGATCTCGACGAGGAGCGATGTCGCGTGTACTGGCTGCAGCCACCACCGCCATCATCATTCGAGGAAGCAGCGAAGCTATCACCGTGGATATCCATATCACGTATAGCACTGCCAGCCAGCAGCACAGCGGACGAAGAGGAGGAAGGAGAAGGAGAGGCTGCACCATCGATCAAGCCGGTCGATGATGTGCCAGTCGATGTTACATCGTCCGAGTTCATAGACTCGCTACTGGGCTCACCGCCAAATCCCACTACGGATGATGCTCATGGCGATGCTGTGGAGGAGGAAGATGAGGATGTGCCAGCGGGTAAATAGCAACATATGATAACATACAGCAGCGGCATCGCTCATGACATTGCCACGATTGAGTAGATCGGCGACTGTTCAAGGATATGACATTCGTGCTCACCAACATTCCATCACAATCCGAGAGCTATAAAGGTAGGAATAAGCATGCTATATAGACATAGATGTATGTAAGATTGACAATCGAGCATAGATAATCCCATTAGTTGCACCAAGGAAGCACTGACGCATCTCATACAAGAGCACGGTGGCTTCGTCGAGTCGAACATGCTAGGCGTGTATAGAACAATGACGACACATACAACCGCCTATCGACCTGCATCGGCCATATTGATTTGTGGCGAGGTCAAGCGTACGAAGAAGCATTTGCTGGCACTCGCCCTCGACATACCACGCATATCCTACCGATGGATCATCGATGCCGTGAAGCAGGTCAGCAGATGTTGATGATAGACACACTATCTGCCCGCCATACAACTAACACTGTCTATGTAGAATCGTGTCGATATGATGCTTAACTATGCACTATGCAATGGCTATTCGAACGAGTTGAATGCCTATGTTGCATCGAGACACATCGCCACAACATCCACACCGAGTGATGGCGATGGCGATGATCAGCCTGGCCAGGCACGTTTGCTAGCCGGACTCGTTGTGCATCTAAAGGGCAGCACCACATTCAAGGTAGGCTGCCACTACTCCATACATACATGCATGCATAGGTGTGTGGTTTATTGATGCAATGTAGAGTGACTGGGAGGCCGTGTTGACGGCAGCCGGTGCGGCCATCGTCGATCATAAACAGCTGCGCTCGATAGGATGCGACTATATCGTGTTGGAGAAGCGACCGACGCGCACCTGGCTCGACAACCTGCCCGCCATTGTACGATCGCGTATCAAGGCCATCGTCACATCGGAATGGGTCGCCCAATGCCTCATTAACCAGCGCGTGGTTGATTGGCAACAACATGCATCATATACACAATGGTCTTGAAGGAGGAGAGAGGGGAGCAGTAAATAGTTGTAGTTTATTCGTGTGGTAGAACACGATCGATGTAATGCATAACCATCATTTGTATGGGTGGCAGTGTAAATAATGGCTTTATTACATAGAGGGAGAGGGAGAGAGGCACGGATGGCATAATGTACTATGCCACCGGTCAAAGAAGAAGATAGCAGCCTCATTCTTCATTAGTAGTAGTAGTAGTGGCATTCGACATAGATGGAATATCGAGCACGGATTCGATAGAGGGATTGATGAGGAGTGGCAGGAGGAACTGGTCGATCTCCTCGAGGGTCATCGTGCTATCCTCGTCCCAGTGCGGCTCATGCATCGCCTGCTCATGCACCATCATCGGCGATGCTATTGCACTGCTGCTGTCATGGTTGCTGACATCGTCATTGTGCATATCGTGTGGATCCACGCTAATCCCATCGCCTAGTTCGTCCGGATGCATACTGCGACAGTGTCGATCCAAGTCGTAGAAGCGAGCAAAGCGATGCAGACAGCCGGGCACCAAGCAGAAGAAGCGTCGCTTTGGATCCTCCGCATAGCCCGCGCCCGTCAAATCATCGACGAGTGATGTCGGTGGCGACGATGCAGAGGATGATGCAGAGGAAGAGGAGGATAAGGCTTCGATGTGGTTGAGGTCGGTCAGGGGTGCCGTGGGCAGTGGCTGATCTGTCATATCGATGGCAAGCATCTTACGCGTTCGCTATGTATCGATGCGCATGAGTGTATATGCATGCATACATGCATATAGGGCTGGGATGACCTACCGTCGATGATGTGCATGTATGCTGGCGTAGATGCTTCTGCATCACGTGTTTGTAGCCGAATCGCTGACCACATACGTGGCATTCGAAGCGTGCCTTCTGCTGGTGGGCCACGCGTATATGCGTGTTGAGGCCACTCCTGCTAATGTACTGCTTCTGACAGGCAGGATAGGGACACGTGCGTATTTCTGGCTGGTCGTTATGGGTCAGCATATGCTGCCTAAGGTACTCGGGCCGCTTGAACGTCTCGCCACACTGCTCGCACGCCGCCACATGATCCTGGCGAATGTGTCGCTGCAGCAAGGAAAGCTGGTTGAACGATGCCTCGCACCCCGGCCTGCCGCACATATAGATGCGATTATCTAGTGAACATAGGTGGTGCATCAGCTATCCGTGCATGTTGCCTACGCTATCCCGCGTCTACTTACTCGAATGGCGAATAAAGTGGCGGCTTAGATCGTAGGGCGTGCGGAAGGCCATGGTACAGCCAGGATGTGGACATGCATAGGGTAGCTGGTTGTTGTGGCGGCATAGATGGAAGTGCAGGCGTTCCTCGCTATTGAACGCCTCGTTGCAGCCCTCGACATTGCACTGCCATCGATATGCACGATCAATGAACGATGATCCTTGCTCATAGGACGATGTGCCTACCTTGAATGGCCTACGATGAATGGATCGATGTCGTTCGAGGCGCGTGCTAGTGGCGAATCGTTTCTGGCAGCCGTTGAAGTCGCATACAAAGGCGCGCTCGTGGTCTGGATTATGCGTGCGGTAATGGGCGTTCAGGTGCGTATCGCGTAGGAAGCGCTTGCCACAGCCCGGATACTCGCAGGCAAATGGTCGCTACACACACACACACCGCCACCGCCACCATCCATAAGCACCATACTACACATAGAAAGGGAGTATGGGCTGGCTGCTTACCTCGCCGGTATGTGAGCGGATATGCTCCTCTAGCTTGCATGGCTTCGTGTAGGTCTTGGTGCAGTCGGGATACGTGCAGGCATACGGTCGCTTGACGGGCTTCTTCTTTGGTGGGTCGGTGCGGGCAGGTTGGGCTGCCTGCGTGGCTGCTTGATTCGTGGCTGCTGCGGGCGTGGACATGGCACGGAAGGGAAGTGAGGACATGGACAAAAAAGAAGAAAAAAGTAGTCAAGACACGAAGCGTGAAGGAGCGTGCGCGTCTCTACAAAGAACTGCTATCATTTACGTGCACACACACACACACAGCGAAAGAGAGAGAGAGAAGCCAGCCGCCCCATACAACAAGCCAGCCAGCCAGCCAGTAGGAAAACTTTCCTCTTCGTCTTCCTGCTCGTTTGTTTACCTTTCCCGCCTATCGCCCGTGCATAGCAGTTGCTGCCGTTGAAGTTGTTAGTTTGTTATTGTCTGTCTGCCCACACACTATGGCCACTGAATCAAAAAAGAATCTCTACGGTATCGGTGCCGGTAGAAAGTAGGTGGCAGTGGCAGAGGAGGAGCACAACAGCGAGGCGCAGTACTAATATGCCTGCAGTCCATGGTACAGGTATGCGTGTGCGGCAGTGACTAGCGTGGCAGGACGATAATGCTTGTGCGCAGGGCCGACGGTCAGAACTGTGATTGCTATGTTATCGGTGTAGCCGGTAAGGAAGAAGACATGAGGCGACATGCACGCCATCCATGCTCATCACGGTCATCCATCGATCATCTAGGCGGCAGTGCCAGTGGAAAGACAAGCGTGTCAAGGTAGATGGCTAGCCAGCTAGTTCGTTATGCTGCCTACAGGCTATTGAACCATGTGCATGTCGTTCCCTAGACGTATCATCCAGATGCTCAATGTGCCCTGGGTGATCATTGTCAGCATGGACTCGTTCTACAATGCGCTGACGCCCGAGCAAAGTGCCATGGCCTTCAAAAAGCAAGTGCCCGCCCGTGTGCATGAGGCGCGCCGGCTAATCGTGCAACGAGCAGTATGCATAACTTTGACCATCCCGATGCATTCGACTACGAGGTGATGGTCGAGTGTGTGCGCAAGCTGAGACAAGGGTAATAAGCAATGCGGCAGCATGGAAGAGCAGGCGAGCAGCTGTTGATGCTGTGCGCATGCACCATTAGAAAGTCGGTGGAGATTCCCGTCTATGACTTTTCCACGCATTCGAGGTAGCGCGCCATACATGGCACAAGCATCGATGTCGTGCTCATCGTGCATGGCTGCATGTGCAGGTTGAACAAGACGCAGACGGTGTATGGCGCCAATGTGATCATCGTCGAGGGCATATTCACGCTCTACGATCAAAAGTTGATGGATCTGATGGATCTGAAGGTAGTGGAGCAGGGAAGAGCGTAGTCGATGAAGCAATGGCTCATGGTCATGTAGATATTCGTGGATACCGATGCAGATGTGCGACTGGCACGGCGCAGTAAGTGCCGCTGCATGTGTTGCCAGTGTGGCAGTGTAGTAATGCCATGTGTACGCATCATCACCATGACGCGCAGTGAAACGCGATATATGCGAGCGCAGCCGTGAACTGAGAGGCGTCATTGAGGTACAATAGAGAGATCAATGTATGCATCTAGGGAAGGGCAGCAGTATTGACGTTGGCGATAGCAATACGAGCGATTTGTCAAGCCAATGTACGATCAATACGTGCACCCGACAATCCACAATGCCGATGTGGTAGGTGATGGCAGTGACGGTGGCATGCAGCCACTAAGCATTATTATTCGTGCAATGTACTAGATCATCCCGCGTGGATTGGACAACCACATTGCCATTGATCTGATCGCCAAGCATGTGCAGCGTCAGTTGAAGGAGCGGCGGTTTGCCTTCCGATGGACACTGGCGCGTGGCTGCAGCGATCTGAACTCGCTTCCCGATAGCGTCATCATCCTCAAGCAGACGTCGCAGCTAAAGGTGAGCATCCATTGTCACCATGGCTTGATGGTCATAGGCCAATTCATTCATTGTACGAATGGTGCAGGCCATCCATACGATTATCCGTGATTGTGAAACGGATCGAGATGACTTTATCTTTTACTCGGAGCGACTGGCGAATCTAGTGGTGGAGCAGTAAGTGGCAGATCGGTGTAGTGGCGCATGCTACTTACAGTGTGTGTGTGTATATAGCGGTCTGTCGCTGCTTCCCTTTGAATCCACGACGGTCACGACGCCGGTCAACCAGCTATTCCACGGCAAGCAAGGATACCACAAGGTAGGCCCGTGCAGTTGGGGCATACAGACAAGCACGCAAGTAACATGCTCGGTCATTGCTGCTGCTGCTGCTGCTGCTGCTGCTAGTTGTGTGGCGTGTCGATCATCCGAGCTGGTCTGCCGATGGAAGTCAGCCTGCGCAAAGTAGTCAAGGATGTGCCGCTCGGCCGTATGCTTATCCAGTCCGACTCGAAGACCGGCGAGCCACAGGTACATGCACAATGTGGTGATGAGCGGCCATGGCAAGCACCAACAAGTGATATCGTTAGCTGCACCACCGTATTCTGCCCACCAACATTGCAGACCACTATGTCTTTTTGATGGTAAGCTGATGCAACGATATGATCAGCGAAGAGGAAGAAGCGATGGCTCATTTGCACTGTTTGTGTGCATGTGCGACTAGGATGCCACTATTGCCACGGGTGCGGCAGGCATTATGGCGATACGTGTGCTACTCGACCATGATGTGCCCGAGGTAAATAAGCATGTGTATGCTTGATGTGGCTGCGTGTAGCTTATGCATCAATGGTCAGGATCGTATTATATTCTTATCGTTGCTTTCCGCTCCTCAAGGTAGGCCGGCTCGGCGGGCGGGCACGTCTATCGAGCCAACTAATCCGCTCCAATCCTTTATCTAGGATTGCACTCGATTGCCAAGGCATTCCCCAAGGTCAGGATTGTTACTTCGATGGTCGATCCAGGCCTGTCGGACAACCTCTACATTGAGCCGGGCATGGGCAACTTTGGTGGTGAGTAGCTAAAGGAAAGAGAGAGAGGGAGAGGATGTGTGTGTATATGGGCAGACATCATTGATGACCATCATTGCTACGTTCATTAGATCGGTATTTCGGTACGCTCTAGCATGCATGTCGTGTCAATGAATAAAACACTTTATTTGCTACTGGCTCGGCTTCATCTATGCTGATGTGCTGCATCTGCTCGATCATAAATGGAGCAGTAGCATAAGGAAGATGAGTGATCGAGTATTATTCAGCATAGTGTCATCGTGATGGAAGAGGAAAAGGAAGTGCAGATGCCACCGCACACGATGCAGGCAAAAGGCCGACCGACTACGTGGAAGCACCGGACGGCCATACGCTTGCCCGTCTCTTCCCGTCTCAATTCCATAGCGCGTCCAACTGTCGCTCATCAACAACATTCACTCACTCACTCTATATGTACATAGTTGTTTATTGTGCACTTGCTACTACTCGTTCGCATAAGGTCTGCAGTCGCGCATGGTGGACAACATAGATAGCAGCTTTGGAGTTCCGGCATGCCTGACCATAGTTACTGAGGGAAATGTGCGCTGCAAGCCTGAAGGTCGTCCAGCTGCGCGGCAATTCTTACCTAATACAAGCGGAGTAGCAAGTGTGGCGGTGTTTGAAGCGGTGCCGCCAGAAGGAAATGGAGGCGTAGGAGGCGTAGGAGGGCTGCGCGGACCGCGTCTACTAGCGCGCACCGACATCCTACTGATGCATCTGATACAATACCTCGACGACCACGCGCTCCTGCTGCTGGCCAGTACGTGCCGGCTCCTCTATCGGCTTATTACGCATCAGCAAACGCTGTGGGCACATCGCTACCAGCATGCATTCGCTCTCGACACGCGCGCACACCCACGAGCAAGCCACGCGCAAAGGATACTGAGCGTGGACGAGCGGGAGCTGGCCTGGCTCCGATGGTGGTGGCGATGCGAGCAGGCACAGTTGCGGCAAAGGCATACTGCATCCACACGGCGATGGGCGCGCGGATCTTCAAGCATGGCCGCAAATGGCCAGTCAGGCATGCCACGGCTCCATTGGCATCGTGCTTACACGGCGCGTCTTCTCGTCGAGTTCAAACTTCGCTATGGCGTGTTCAGACGTCGCCAAGACGCGATCACCATACCAATGACACCATCATCATCATCGGCATCAGCATCATCATCGGTATTGGAGGCAGGTGCAGAGTCGCATGGCTGGACCATTCGACCGGTTGGTTTGTGGGGCGCCATCATTCGCCATCCACGCTCGCAACAATTCGCCCTCATACGGCACATCAACGGCGCACCCGTGTCCTCCGGCGCGCATGTCCCGCCACCACCACCACCATCCATGCATGCCACGCTGCTATCATGGCGCGGGCTGGATCCGACACGCGCATGGTGCAAGGTCACCGAATCCTACCTGCTCGCCGCAGAGTCATTCACTGCCCGCCAGCTGCAGGTGTGGCTGCTGCGATCGCCGCACTCCACCAA